>CM035159.1:51212226-51414726 GCA_020205615.1 Panax quinquefolius
ATGTTTAATGTAAATGCTTATGATTATGTGTAAGGTCCTTAAAGGAATATATGTACAAGGACTTAGTGATAGATCAAAAATTGTTAGGCTGATCTTAGTCTTTAATGTTCACTTGTATAGATAAAGAGATGAAATTTGTTAGGTTGATCTATAACTAGAATGAAGTAGATAGGCCTTGAAGAGAATCATAGTCTATCCGGCTGATCAACAGAATGCATAAGCTAAGGCAGGATCGTAGTGTTGAGATGATCGTAGTATATCTGCCTTGAAGGGCTTCTCCTGAAATCGTAGAGTGGTCCAGAAGTTTGCCGAAGCCAACTCAGAGATCGTATTGTGCTCTCGAAAATGTTGAGTCTGCAAGACGAGCAAATGATGATCATTGTGTTAAAAGATCGTAGTGTACAAATCCTTGTGAAAAATCGTAGTGTTCTCTTAAAAACAAGCACTAATATGACAAGATACTACAATATGGATAGTAGAGTGTCATCTGCCTTGTATCAGAAACATCAAGCCCTTCCTTTTGTCTGAAGATAAATTCCAACAAATATGGAATGGGTTTTGAACGTTGAATATCTCACCAGTCCCAACGGTACAAAAGATATCCTTAGTATTGATCAAAAGGAACGTATTCAAGAAGCTAAGAAAAGGACCATTGGGCAGAGGAAAACACCTTTTCAGGTGTTAGGTGAGAAAGCAGTCTGCTGTGTCAGTGGGGCCGGGTTGAAATTCAAAAGATGTGCAGAAAAGTCTCCATCAAAGCTCAGAAATGTCAAACGCATTTAATGCCTCATTAGATGACTTCAACAGATAGATTTTGAAGAGATCACATATATACAGAACATACACAGATGAGAGAGAATACAAGCATTGAACTAAAACGCACAAGAACACTCAACGCTCAACTCTACAATCTGAGAAAAAGGAAAAGCTTGCTCAGCTACTCAGTTCTTTTGAACAAGTGCTTAATACTAACTGAGTAGCATCAATCACGATCTAAACAACATTCAATCAATTGAAGTAAGAGTTCCAGGTCTGCTGGACTTGAAGAGTTCAAGAGTGAACTAAGAAGTACCTAGACTGCCGGTCTAGAAGGAATCTGTGAGATTCAAGAAGTGTAACAGACATCCTTAGTGGATTTCCTACTAAAGGAGTAAAAGAGTGGACTAGGAGCTTTAAGTGATCTGAACCACTTAAAACTATTGTATTCATTAACTGCTATAACTGTAATATCTGCTATAACTATCATAACTGCCTCAATCTCATTAACTCAAGATATCTAACAAAAGGTTTTTCATAAATACTTATTCCGTTATGCATTGATTACCATCAACTTAATTAGATTAAAAGAAAATTTTAAATTATCTATTCAACCCCCCTCCCCCCACCTTCTAGATATCTATCATGCCTCCAAGAACTAACAATTGGTATCAAAGCAGGTTCTATAATACAGCCTACAAAGCTTGAGTAGATCTAATGGCATAGTTACCAAGCGAATCAAAGACTAGAGGAGGCAGCATGCCACCTATGTGCAATAAAGATAAATTTGCTAACTGGAAAGTCAGGATGCAAGCTTACTTGGATTCAATAGATGAAGATCTATTTGAAACTGTTCAAAATGGGCCTTACGTTCCTACAAAGCTTGCACCAACTATAGTTGACCCAAATAGAGTATAGATCAAGGTCAAAGAAGAATGGACAGAGAACAAGAAGAGAGCTGTCTAACTTGACAAAAAGGCCAAGAACATCCTATTTCAATCATTAGAAGATGAACTATTTAAAAACGCGGCCAACTGCAAAATAGCAAAGGAGGTTTGGGAAGCACTACTCATTATACATGAAGGAACAGAAGAAGTCAGAGAAAACAAACAATCTCTCTTGACTCAACAATATAAGATGTTTGCTCACATTCAAGGAGAGAACGTCACTGCCACATACGAGAGATTCAATATCTTTCTCAACTCTGTACGAGCCAATGGAAAGATCTATCCAAACAAAGATTTGATCATAAAGTTCATGAGAGCTTTACCAAGCAAGTGGGATGCCAAAACCACTGCCATAAGAGAATCAAAGAATCTACATAAAATGACTATTCAAAAGTTATATGGCAACCTCCTCACGTACGAACTGGAGCTGACACAACGAGCAGAAACGTTGTCTGAAGGAAGAAAGAAGGATAAAGGTGTTGCTTTCAAAGTAACCGAAAACACCTCCAAAGTCAACACTGAAGTTGATTCTGACTACGATGAAGATGATGATGAGGACCTTGCAATGCTGATTAAAAGACTACGAAGATTCATGCGATAAGGCAAATCCAGCAAGCCAAAGAAAGTTAGCAACTACAACAGCCAGGAGCAAATGAATGACTTATGCTACAACTGCAAGAAACCTGGTCACTTCATTGCCAACAGTAACAAACCTCTAAGAGAAGAACTCAAGAAGAAATTACATGCAAAGAAGGAATACAAAGGCAACAAAAGGCCACAGAAGAAAGACAAAGGTCTTGTAGCTGGGGGATCGTGGAGTGACTTAGACAATGACTCAACCTCAGGATCTGGAGATGATGAGGATCCTCAAATAGCTAATCACTGCATGATGGCCAGAAATGCACAGGACAAACATAACGCCAACATTCATGAAGTAAGTATTGATGAGGTATTTGATTTCAACTCTCCTGATGTAGACATTGATGACCTTAGAACTGCACTGCATGGCATAACATCTGATCTGCACCAATACATGAAGTGGTTTAGAGTTCTATCTAAGGATTATTCCCTTCTTCAAAAGGAGAAAGAAAAGGTTCAAAAAGATCGGGAAACAGCCCTTCTCAGTACCAATTCTTTCTCTGAGCTTGAAGCTGAGAATAAGCTCTTGAGACAAACAAATGAGCTCAGTGCTAAAAGAGAGTCTAGTCTAACCTCAAAAATTGAGGATCTAGAAAAGACCATCTCTACATGGAATAAATCTTCTTCATCCATGGACTCTTTAATCTCTAATCAGAGAAGCGTCTCCGATAAAATAGGGCTAGGCTTTGGGGAATCTACCTCAGAGTCATGTGTGAAAAAAAGGATATTAACACTAGTAATGCCTCAGGTTTCAATAGAGGTATTATATTTGTGAAATCCTCACAGAAGGATGAGCCTGTCAAACCCTGCTCAGCTGATTCAATTTATATTCCCAGAAGTAAGGGATCTCATGTTGGTCTAAGTTTCATAAAAGAGAAGAGTAACCTAGCTCCTACTCACTAACCTCGAAGGATATTAGAGCTCAATGAGATTAACTCTACGAACCAACCTGGAAGGTACAGTAGAAGTAAGACATACTCTTCACAAATCATGAAACATGAGAACACATGGAAGAAGGAATATCAGCCCAACAGAAGAATGACCAATATCTCACACAAGTCCAAATGGAGGAAGAGCTTTCACACACACACACAAACATGCATCATATTAAATGTTTTGTGTGCTACACAACTGGCCACAAGGCTGCAAAATGTTATTACAATTCCATGCATATGAGACCCAAAATCAAGAAAATTTGGGTCCCCAAGGGCACTAACAATGTAGGACCCATGCAAGTATGGGTACCAAAATGAAGGCTTAATATTTTTACCGAAAAAGAACTCCACGATCACAACCTGGTACTTGGATAGTGGATTCTCAAGGCATATGACAGGGATTAAAGCCCTTCTGTCTGACTACATAGAGAAGGAGGGTCCCTCGGTCATCTTTGGAGATAATGGCTATGGCAAGACAAGAGGCTATGGCTCAACAGGAAATGGTGCAGTATCCTTTAGCAAAGTTGCCTATGTGGAAGGACTACAACACAACCTTCTAAGCATTAGCCAACTCTGCGATAAGGGTCATTAAGTCACATTCCTCAACAATCAATGTCAAGTTCGAGACCTGAAGACATCAGCAGTAAAGCTAACTGGAACAAGAGAAGGAAATGTATACACAATAAATCTTGGAAAACTAAGCTAAGACGAGACAATATGCTTTCTAGCTAAAGCATCTGAAGAAATGAGCTGGCTATGGCACCGAAGATTATCTCACCTCAACTTCAATAGCATGTTCAAATTAGCTTCAAAAGATCTAGTTGCAGGCCTACCCACATTCAACTTCGTTAAAGAAAGACCCTGCAACGCCTGTCAACTTGGGAAACTTACCAAAAGCTCATTTATGAGCAAAACCATCAACTCTATCGACAAGCCTTGACAATTACTACATATGGATCTTTTTGGACTAATCCCAATGACGAGGCTTGGGGGAAAGAGATACTCACTGGTCGTAGTCGACGACTACACCAGATTTACATGGGTATTCTTCCTAACCTCAAAAGATGAAACAAGCTCCCAACTGATCAAGATGTTCAAGATGGTGATGAATGAGAAAGGAGAGAAAATCAAGATCATAAGAAGTGATCATGGCAGAGAATTCGATTTCTCAGAAATGGATCAGTTCTGCACAGATAATAGGATTAGTCACAACTTCTCAGCTCCACGAACTCCCCAACAAAATGGAGTTGCTGAGAGAAAGAACAGAACATTAATAGAGGCTGGAAGGACTCTACTAGCAGCAGTTCATCTGCCGGAGTACTTCTGGGTAGAAGCGGTTAACACTGCATGCAATACTCAGAACTGATCACTCATACACTATATGATTAAGAAGACTCCCTATGAACTTTGGAAAGGAAGAAAGCCAAGTGTTAGCTATTTTCATGTGTTTGGTTGTGCATGCTACATACTCAACAATGGAAAACTGTACTTGACAAAGTTTCAACCGAAATTAGATGAAAGAATCTTTCTTGGATATGCCACAGACAGCAAGGCCTACAGAGTGTTTAATAAGAAGACACTGAGTGTAGAAGTCTCGATTCACATCATCTTTGTTGAAACTAACACAGACAAAATAGTGCTCCAAGACACTACGACCAATAGTGCGGACACCACGAACGAAGACGTCGAGCACAACACAACTATCATAAAACCAGATAGTGAAATCGTTGAGCAAGGAAATGAGATCGTAGAGAGACCTATGCCAGACAACCAAACTCCACATCAAGAAGAAGAAATAGATCTTAAAGATTTAAGACAAGAAGGCATAAGAACTGATGTCCCAATAGGAAGAAGATGGGCAAGAGATCACACTCAAGATCTAATCATTGGAAATCCGAATGCAAGAGATAAAATAAGAGATGCTACTCAAAATGAATGCTTCTATCTAAGCTTCCTATCTCAAATAGAACCAGAGAACATAGAGGATGCTATGGAAGACTCTATTAGAGTTTATGCCCTAGAGGCCAATTATTTGATATAATTGCTTAACGTTTTGATATTATATTTGATTGAATAAATGAATGATTTTATTATGGTTTTATTTACTGCGTTATATAATTGTTAACATAATAAAATTCCTTAGAATAGTGATATAAATTATATGGTTTCAAGTATGTGACTTGAACATGAGATTATATAATTACAATTAGTATCATTGTTCTTAAATGTCCCTAGTCGAGTATCATTATCGATGGGACAACATTGATGAATTGAGACTAGTATGTGGATTGACTGATGACCAAATCTCATTGGTCATAAATATATGAGATATTAAGTCAATGCATAGGTACATGTTAGAGAACGATGTACTGGACAGACCCACCATGAAAATTCTATGTGGAGCATTATGCGAAGTGTCATTAGAAATTCTCATAGTGATAATGATGTAATGGTCCTCCGACCTGAAATCACTATATTATTACTACACGGAATTTATGTACTTTGATATCATCAAATGTCACCTTTAATAGGTGGACTATAAAGGTGATTATTGGGTACATCATGAATCGTGTGAGGAATAATATGAGTGATCTAGATGGAATTTAACCTCCTATATATTAGGATGATATCCATAGGCCTCTTGATTTAGTAGGACTATGAAATGAATGGCCATGCTCAAATAGTGATTTATTTCATATAGTCTGCTCATTGATCAAGAAAACTCAGATTAAATTATGAAGAGTATGACACATTCCATGACTCGAGTTTAATCTAAGATATTAAGGTTAAAAGGATTAAATTACATTAAAACAATGGTCACGAAAAGGTTGTATCGAATCATCGATCTTATTATAACTTGGGTAGCAGTGATGCATTGCTAGATGTCATTCACCGCTTATAATTTTATAATATGATTTTAAAATTATTGCCAACGTAATAATAACCTATAGGGTCACACACATAAAAAAACGTAATTTAAAATGGAATTAATTTAAATTTCAAGGATTTAAATATATTAATATGATTAATAGTATTTAAATCACGAATTTAAATTAAAAAGGATAATTTGTATATATGTATATTAATTAAGTAAGACTTAATTAAGATATATATATATATATATATATATATATATATATATATATATATATATATATATATAAATTTGGATTTTATTAAAATACGCTTTTGATTAATCCCTTTTAACTACTATATATATGATATAGTAGCCACTTAGGTAATATCATAACATCATAACCCTAGTCGCTCTTAGAGAGAGACTAGAGAGAAACAATTCTAAAATCCATTCCTTTTGGTGGCTAGTACCGCTAGCTTTACATCGCAGATCGCATTTACCGGTTCGTGGGGCGTTCATGTGGATACCGTAGAGGCGCGATTCGTTTGGATTGCATTGGAGATTCGAGCGCATCAATTTCAGAAGCATTTTCATATTCGGTAAAATTTCTAACCACTGAATTAATTATTTTTGCACGGATCCTGTTTAGGGTTTTGGAAATTGCTTTAAATTATTTTATTTCTGCTGTGCGTTTCTGTGTCGAAACCCTACAGTGGTATCAGAGCTACTTGCGAAACGATTAATTCAGATAACGTGTTTAATTGTTTTCAATATATATGGTTTGTGATGATACAATTTTACCGATCTGAAATTGATTATATTGTTTTTGATATATATGATATATGATGATACAATTTTACTGAACTGTTAATTGAGTATATGATATTCTCAGAATCGATATATTTTGATATTATAAATATCGGTAATAGATATGCATGTATATGATGTTCATTAATCGAGTATACGATATTCATAATCGACGTATTCGGTATTATGAATATCGCAGAATAGATATGCATGTATATGTTGTTCGTTAATTGTATCTTATATGGCGTAATAACAATATTCAGTTTAATATGATTAATTGAAACTGGACGTATATGATATGTATCAGGTGTATTGTTATTATGACTATTTTGGTGGATTAAAATACGTGATTCTGAAACTGTTTCAGAGAATCATTTGAAAAAATTCTGCAATATAGATTGTAGTTCAAAAAATTTTTCCGGTATTTGCCTCAACTTCACTTCATTGGCCGGTCGAGAGATCACCATTCCACCTCCATGGGGAGACCCCCCTTGGACCCCCCGTCGAAGCGCACGATGGTCGTGACCCCAATTTGTTATATATATTTTCTTTAATTTTATATAAACCGTTATATGCTTATTGTGATATATGCATGCACAGCCAGGCCTTTTGAACCATAGGTTAGTGGGTTTGGTTTTGAAATACGGCTTGCATATCGTGCCTTTCTATAAATTCTAATGTAAAATTCTATTCTCATCTAAATCCCCTCGAATGTAACTCGAGGTTTCTTTATGTCATGTAATAATCTGTAATCGATGAAGATGAAGGACACGATGGAAAGATGATGATGGAGAGGAGGCACATGCTTGATTGAGTAGGACTATGAAATGAATGGCCATGCTCAAATAGTGATTTGTTTCATATAGTCTGCTCATTGATCAAGAAAACTCAGATTAAATTATGAAGAGTATGACACATTCCATGACTCGAGTTTAATCTAAGATATTAAGGTTAAAAGGATTAAATTACATTGAAACATTGGTCACGAAAAGGTTGTATCGAATTATCGATCTTATTATAACTTAGGTAGCAGTGATGCATTACTAGATGCCGCTCACTGTTTATAATTTTATAATATGATTTTAAAATTATTGTCAACGTAATAATAACCTATAGGGTCACACACATAAAACGTAATTTAAAATGGAATTAATATAAATTTCAAGGATTTAAATATATTAATATGATTAATAGTATTTAAATCACGAATTTAAATTAAAAAGGATAATTTGTATATATGTATATTAATTAAGTAAGACTTAATTAAGATATATATATATATATATATATATATATATATAAAATTTGGATTTTATTAAAATACGTTTTTGATTAATCCCTTTTTAACTACTATATATATGATATAGTAGCCACTTAGGGTAATATCATAACATCATAACCCTAGTCGCTCTTAGAGAGAGACTAGAGAGAAACAATTCTAAAATCCATTCCTTTTGGTGGCTAGTACCGCAGTTTCGTTTACTGCAGATCGTACGACGGTTCGTGGGGCGTTCATGTGGATACCGTAGAGGCGCGATTCGTTTGGATTGGATTGGAGATTCGAGCGCATCAATTTCAGAAGCATTTTCATATTCGGTATAATTTCTAACCACTAATTAATTATTTTTGCACGGATCCTGTTTAGGGTTTTGGAAATTGCTTTAAATTATTTTATTTCACATTGTGCATTTCGCCATCGAAACCCTACAAAAGGTATCGAGCTACTTAAAACGATTAATTCGTATAACGTGTTTAATTGTTTTCAATATATATGGTATGTGATGATACAATTTTACCGATCTGAAATTGATTATATTGTTTTTGATATATATAATATATGATGATACAATTTTACCGAATCGTTAATTGAGTATATGATATTCTCAGAATCGACATATTTTGATATTATAAATATCGATGTAATAGATATGCATGTATATGATGTTACATTAATCGAGTATACGATATTCTCAGAATCGATATATTCGGTATTATGAATATCGATAATAGATATGCATGTATATGTTGTTCGTTAATTGTATCTTATATGGCGTAATAACAATATTCGCTTTAATATGATTAATTGAAACCGGGCGATATGATATGTATCGTGTATTGTTATTATGACTATTTTGGTGGATTAAAATACGTGATTCTCGAACTGCTTTGAGAGAATCATTTGAAAAATTCGCAATATAGATTGTAGTTCAAAAATTTTTCGAGGTGTGCTTTCTCACCCAGCTTCATTGACCGGTCACCGAGATCAGCCAGACCACCTCCATGGGGAGACCCCCTTGGACCCCGTCAGAAGCGCATTGCGATGGTCGTGACCCCAATTTGTTATATATATTTTTCTTTAATTTTATATAAACTGTTATATGCTTATTGTGATATGCATGGTGCACAGTTATGGCCTTTTGAACCATAGGTTAGTGGGTTTGGTTTTGAAATACGGCTTGCATATCGTGCCTTTCTATAAATTCTAATGTAAAATTCTCTTCTCATCTAAATCCCCTCGAATGTAACTCGAGGTTTCTTTATGTCATGTAATAATCTGTAATCGATGAAGATGATGGACACGATGGAAAGATGATGATGGAGAGGAGGCACATGCTTGAGGAAGATCCAAGGAAGCTATTTATTTTAAGATCTTTTACCACCTTAGATTGACCTTCAATCTTTCATTAGCTTGAAAAGATTAACAGTGGATTGGGCCATAACTGTGACACATTTAATTTTGCACTTTATTTATGCTTGTATGCGATATGATATGATAAATAATGTGCATGCTTAATAAGATTAAAATTGGTGAGATCTAAATTTATTAATAAAATCCCTCATTAAATTATTTATTCTAAATCAGATGCCTTCCAATGAATAACACTCATCAAGACCTTGATCAATAGATGTAGGTTTGCCAAAGAAAAGTACCCTATATATCTAGGTAAGATGCGATAGGATAATTGTGATATCCAAACTATTAAAATCATTGGGCCCGACTTAACGAAGTTATCTCAATAGGATTGTGGACTTAGAGGCATAGAGTTTGGTAGGTACCATTAGATGGACTAGAAACAATTGTTGTTTACCAAACTATCCAGGAGTTATATATGATATAATTGATAAAAATGGTTGTCTACCTAAATAATTGTGCTTTAAGAGATTAGCCAAAGCTAACTTAGGGCATAATGAAATATGGATCTTGGCTCACTAGAAAGATTTAATTGAAAAATGCTTTCCGAATTAATGGTGAGGGCCATTAATTTGAATAAAATAGTGGGAGGTATATTTTGAATGTACTATTATCAATTACATAATATCAACTCTGCAATTTGACTTATTATTTTTTTGCACTTATAAATTGTAGATATCAATGGCAAACAACAACAATACAAGTAGTCTTTCACTACGATCAGTCCTTGAGAAGGACAAGCTGAGTGGAATTAATTTCCTTGACTGGCATAAGGACTTGAGGATTGTCCTCAAACAAGACCGCAAGCTATATGTCATTAAAAAGCCCATTCCTGCCGCACCAGCTGATACTGCACCATGTGCGGAGCATAATGCTTACAAGAAGCATTAAGATGATGCTCTGGATGTGAGTTGTCTCATGCTAGCAGCCATGAACGCTAAGCTTCAGAAGCAACATGAGTTGATGGATGCTTATGAGATAATCGAGCATCTCAAGAAATTGTTCAAGGGCATGCTCGATAGAGAGGTATGATACAAGCAAGGCATCAGATCAACAGAAAATGGGTGAACGTGATCCAGTTGGTCCACATGTGCTGAAAATGATTAGGTATATTGAGTACCTTGATAGGTTGGGTTTTCCAATCACTCCGGAGGCCGAAACAGATCTTGTTTTGCAATCCCTGAATAGCAGTTATTCTCAATTTGTCATGAATTATCTTATGAATGAAATTGCGAAACCCCTTACTGAGTTGTTGAGCATGTTAAGAACTGCCGAGAATAACATGAAAAGGGTAGGACCCACTCCCATAATGATGGTGCAAAAGGGGAATGATAAGGGAAAATGGAAAGGCAAGAAGAAGATAGGATCTAATTCTGGTGCCAAACCTAAATCCAAAACCAAACAGGCTTTAAAACCTAAAGGTGGGGTGGCTAAAGAAGGTGATTGTCACTTTTGTGGAAAACCTGGACACTGGAAGAGGAATTGTCTTGCTTATTTGGAAGAAGTGAAGAAAAAGAAAGGAAGTGGGACTTTTGATTCAGGTATATATGTTATAAAAGTCAACTTGTCTACTTCTACATTATGGGTATTAGATACTGGATGTGGTTCTCACATTTATGTTAATGTGTAGGAACTCCGAAGGAGTAGAACTTTGGCAAAAGGAGAGGTTGACCTACGTGTTGGGAATGAAGCAAGAGTTGCTGCACTGGCCGTAGGAACTTATCATTTATCTTTGCCCTCTGGGCTAGTTTTAGAATTAGAAGATTATTATTTTGTGCCTGTTATAAGCAAAAACATTATTTCTGTTTCTTGTTTGGACAAGAAAGGTTTTTCATTTATAATAAAGAACAACCATTGTTCGTTTTACTTAAATGATATATGTTATGGTGTTGCACAATTGTTTAATGGTCTTTATATTCTTGATTTGGAAATGCCTATCTATAACATAAATACAAAACGATTTAAATCAAATGATTCAAATCCGACATATCTCTGGCACTATCGTTTGGGCCATATAAATGAGAAACACATATCAAAACTCCATAAAGATGGATTTTTGGATTCATTTGATTTTGAATCATATGAAAAATGCGAATCTTGTTTATTAGGCAAGATGACTAAAGCCCCTTTCACTGGACACAGTGAACGGGCTATCGATATATTAGGACTTATACATAGTGATGTATGTGGACCCATGAGTTCGTTAACAAGAGGTAGGTTTTATTACTTCATTACATTTACTGACGACTTCAGTAGATATGGATATGTGTATCTTATGAGACACAAATCCAAATCCTTTGAAAAGTTCAAGGAATTCAAGAATGAAGTTCAAAACCAATTTGGAAAAAGCATAAAAGCCCTTCGATCCGATCAAGAAGGTGAATACTTAAGCTAAGACTTTGATGACCTTCTAAAGGAGTGTGGTATTATATCACAACTCACTCCACCTGGAACACCACAATGGAATGGTGTGTCTGAGAGGAGGAATCGAACCTTGTTGGACATGGTACGATCAATGATGAGTCATGCAGATCTTCCAATAAGCTTCGGGGTCATGCCTAGAGATAAACCAAGCATTCACACTTAACCGTGTTCCTACAAAGACAGTTCAGAAGACACCATATGAGATGTGGACTGGGAAACGTCCTAGTGTGTCGTTCATGAAGATTTGGGATTGCGAGGCGTTTGTAAAACGTCTAGATACTGACAAGCTCGGACCCAAATCTGACAAATGTAATTTTGTGGGATACCCAAAAGAAATAAAAGGGTATTATTTCTAAAAACCTTCTGAGAACAAAGTGTTTGTTGCTCGAACTGGTATTTTTCTAGAAAGAGAATTTGTCTCTAAAGGAAATAGTGGGAGGAAAGTAGAACTTGAAGAAATTCGAGAACCACAGAATATCATTAAACCTGAGTTGGAACGTGAGCAGGAACCACAAGATGTTATGGAAAGTGAACCTGCTCAAATTACACAAGGAATTCGTAGATCTGGTAGGACACGCCAAGAGCCCGAGAGATATTATGGATATCTTGTGACTCAAAACGGCGATGTGATGCTCATAGATCAGGATGAGCCTGCTTCCTACCAAGAAGCTATGAATGGACCAGATTATGAGAGATGGCTTGAAGCCATGAGATCTGAAATGGACTCCATGTATACTAACCAAGTATGGACTTTGGTTGATCCACCCGAAGGGGTAAAACCAATAGGGTGCAAGTGGGTTTTCAAGAAGAAAACTGACATGGATGGTAATGTACAAACCTATAAAGGCCGACTAGTAGTAAAAGGTTTCAAATAAGTTCAAGGTGTTGACTATGATGAAACCTTCTCTCCAGTGGCAATGGTTAAATCCATCAGGATCTTACATGCTATTGCAGCTTTTTATGATTACAAAATCTAGCAGATGGATGTCAAAACTGCTTTCCTTAATGGAAATCTCCCTGAGGATGTATACATGACACAATCTGAGGGTTTTGTTGCTCCAAAGGATGCTGGAAAGGTATGTAAGCTGCAATGATCCATTTATGGATTGAAGCAAGCCTCTCGGAGTTGGAATCTTCGATTTGATGAAGCAATCAAAGAGTTTGGCTTTATTAAAAATGAAGATGAACCTTGTGTATATAAGAAGGTTAGTGGGAGTCACATTATATTCCTGATATTATATGTTGACGACATATTAATTATTGGGAATGACATTCCTTCATTACAGGCTGTAAAAACATGGTTAAGAAAATGTTTCTCCATGAAAGATTTAGGCGATGCAGCCTACATTTTAGGTATCAAGATCTATCGAGATAGATCGAGAAAAATGATCGGCCTAAGTCATAGTACATATATTAATAAAGTGCTGAAACGGTTCAACATGCAAGAGGCAAAAAGAGGACATTTACCCATGACTCATGGTGTAAAGATCTCTAAGGCCCAATGTCCTAAATCACAAGATGATGAGGAGCATATGAGAAAGATCCCTTATGCTTTGGCAATTGGATCTATCATGTATGCAATGATATGTACTCGTCCGGATGTCTCGTATTCTTTGAGCATGACGAGCAGATACCAGTCGAATCCAGGTGAAGGTCACTGGACAGCAGTCAAGAATATCCTCAAGTACCTTATTAGGACTAAGGATTCATTCTTGGTATATGGAGGTGAAGATGAACTAGCAGTAAAGGGTTACACAGATGCTAGTTTCGGTCGATAATGATGATTATAAGTCTCGATCGGTTTTATATTTTTCCTTAATGGTGGTCTTTGTTATAATGGAAGAGTTCAAGCAAGAGACGAGAGCCGATTCTACAATGAAGTTTCAGTATATTGTCGCTTCTAATGCGCCAAGGAGGTCAGATGGATTAAAAAGTTCATCATTGAACTAGGTGTTGTTCCAACCATTGTTGATCCTGTTAAGCTATATACTGTGATAACAATGGAGCCATTACTGCAAAGCTAAGGAACCCATATCTCACCAACGATCCAAGCATATACTTAAAGCGACACCATCTCATCCGTGAAATCATTGATAGAGGATGATGTACATATAGGAAGAGTGCCAACCGATGATAATGTTGCGATATACATCGACCAAGGCTTTGTCGCAGCGGCTTACACACTTGGTCACACTAGTTCCGTGGGTATTAGATACATGAGTGATTGGCTCTAGTGCAAGTGGGAGACCGTTAGAGTTTATGCCCTGAGGGCCAATTATTTGATATAATTGCTTAACGTTTTGATATTTTATTTGATTGAATAAATGAATGATTTTATTATGGTTTTATTTATCGCGTTATATAATTGTTAACATAATAAAATTCCTTAGAATAGTGATACAAATTATATGGTTTCAAGTATGTGACTTGAACATGAGATTATATAATTACAATTAGTATCATTGTTCTTAAATGTCCCTAGTCGAGTATCATTATTGATGGGACAACATTGATGCATTGAGACTAAGATGTGGATCGATTGATGACCAAATCTCATTGGTCATAAATATATGAGATATTAAGTCAATGCATAGGTACATGTTAGAGAACGATGTCTTTGGGCGCACCCACCATGAGAATTCTATGTGGAGCATTATGCGAAGTGTCATTAGAAATTCTCATAGTGATAATGATGTAATGGTCCTCCGACCTGAAATCACTATATTACTACATGAGAATTTATGTACTTTGATATCATCAAATGTCACCTTTAATAGGCTAGACTATAAAGGTGATTATTGGGTACATCATGAATCGTGTGAGGAATATGAGTGATCTAGATGGAATTTAACCCTCCTATATATTAGGGATGATATCCATAGGCCTCTTGATTGAGTAGGACTATAAAATGAATGGCCATGCTCAAATAGTGATTTGTTTCATATAGTCTGCTCATTGATCAAGAAAACTCAGATTAAATTATGAAGAGTATGACACATTCCATGACTCGAGTTTAATCTAAGATATTAAGGTTAAAAGGATTAAATTACATTGAAACATTGGTCACGAAAAGGTTGTATCGAATCATCGATCTTATTATAACTTGGGTAGCAGTGATGCATTACTAGATGCCGCTCACTGTTTATAATTTTATAATATGATTTTAAAATTATTGCCAACGTAATAATAACCTATAGGGTCACACACATAAAACGTAATTTAAAATGGAATTAATATAAATTTCAAGGATTTAAATATATTAATAAGATTAATAGTATTTAAATCACGAATTTAAATTAAAAAGGAAAATTTGTATACATGTATATTAATTAAGTAAGACTTAATTAAGATATATATATATATATATATATATATATATATATAAATTCGGATTTTATTAAAATACGTTTTGATTAATCCTTTTTAACTACTATATATATGATATAGTAGCCACTTAGGTAATATCATAACATCATAACCCAAGCCACTCTTAGAGAGACTAGAGAAAACAGCTTCTAAAATCCATTCCTTTTGATGGCTAGTACCGCAGCCTGCTTATCGCAGACTGCAGGCCGTCTGACGGTTCGTTCGTAGGCGTTAAATGCGGATACCGTAGAGGCGTAATTCATTTGGATTGCATTGAGATTCGAAAGCATCAATTTCGTAAGCATTTTCATATTCTAGTATAATTTCTAACCACTTTGAATTAATTATTTTTGCACGGATCCTGCTTAGGGTTTGTAAATTGCTTTAAATTGTTCTATTATTTCACAGACGCTTCGTGTCAAACCCTACAGACTCCAGCTGGATAGAGGCCATGCAAGAAAAACTTAATCAGTTCGAGAGAAGTAAAGTATGGAGATTGGTTCCAAGACCAAAGAACCATCCTGTAATTAGAAACAAGTGGGTTTACAAAAATAAGATGGATGAAGATGGGGTCATCACCAGGAACAAGGCAAGACTGGTTGCCAAGGGCTACTCTCAGGAAGAAGGCATTGATTACGATGAGACATTTGTACCTGTTGCCAGACTGGAAGCCATCAGGATATTTCTTGCCTTTGCTGCTCACATGAAGTTCAAGGTCTTTCAGATGGATGTCAAGAGTACATTTTTGAATGGAGAACTTCAAAAAGAAGTTTATGTAGAGCAGCCTCCAGGTTTCATCAATCCATCTCTTTCTAATTATGTCTTTAGATTAGACAAAGCCTTATATGGTCTTAAACAAGCACCTAGAGCATGGTATGAAACACTGACTAACTTTCTTATTGAAAATGGATTCACTAGAGGTAGAGTTGATACCACACTATTTCTTAGAAAGCATAAAGATAAGGTTCTACTAGTTCAAATATATGTTGATGATATTATCTTTGGATCTACTAATGAAAAGTTATGCAAGAGATTCTCCAAGCTTATGTAGAGCAAGTTTGAAATGAGCGTGATGGGTGAGCTAAACTTCTTCCTTGGATTGCAAGTAAAGCAGACTGATGAAGAAATCTTTATCAACCATGCCAAGTACATTAAAGACTTACTTAAGAAGTATGGCTTGGAATCAGCCTCTCCCATGAAAACCCCAATTGCTCCTGCAACCAAGCTTGACAAAGATGAAAAAGGTAAAAGTATTGATATAACTTAATACAGAGGTATGATTGGCTCTCTTCTATATCTAACTGCCAGTAGACCAGATATAATGTTTGCAACATGCATTTGTGCTAGATTTCAAGCTAATCCTAAAGAATCTCATTTAACTGCTGTTAAGAAAATCTTTAGGTATCTCAAAGGTACACACCACTTGGGGTTATGGTATCCTAAGGAATCCTCATTTGAGCTAACAGGATACACAGATGCTGATTTTGTTGGCTGCAAAATTGATAGAAAGAGTACCAGTGGCACCTATCAGTTGCTAGGAAACAAACTTGTGTCCTGGTTTAGCAAAAAGAAAAATTCAGTGTCTACTTCAACTGCAGAAGCTGAATACTTTACTGCAGGCAGTTATGTGCTCAGATGTTATGGATGAAAAATCAACTAGCAGATTATGGGTTTGAATTTAAATCCATTCCTATTCACTGTGATAACACAAGTGCAATTGCTATAACTCATAATCCTGTCATGCATTCTAGAACTAAGCATATAGAAATAAGGTATCACTTCATTAGGGATCATGTGCAAAATGGAACTATAACTTTACAATATATCCCTACTGAAAATCAACTTGCTGATGTTTTTACAAAGCCTCTAGATGAATCCAGATTTAACAAGTTAACAAGTGAGCTAGGCATGCTTAACTTACAACCATGAAAAATATGCTCTATTGTGTGCTAACCATACAGGTTTAAAGGCTATGTTTGAAAACGTAGACATAATCAAAGGAAGACCACGATCGTAGAACCGAAGTGTCATACAATAACAACAATCGCAGTGCAAACTCAACGATCGCGTTGCAGACTCAACGATAACAGAGCTACATCAACAAAACCAAAGAAGCACCTTATGATGATCAAGTCAAAAATAAGGCATTCTCTCTAATAAATGCCTCAGGGACAAACCTAACCCTTGTTTCATTCAAGAGGTTGGCCTTTCCTGAGTTACCTTAAACCAAGAAGAATGTTAAGTCAAAACTTCATAACGAGGACTTGATCAGACTCTACGATTGATAGTCAGACTCGACGATCGCAGTTCAGACTCTACAAGTGCAGCTCAGACACAACGACTGCTGAACAAAATCAATGATGATAGAATAGACTCGACGATTACAAGAACAATCTCAACGATCGCAGTTCTGCTGAAGGACACATTAACCCAGAAACAGTCAAGGGTAATTCAGTACAATCCCTCTCTGTCAAGATTCGTAGAGCCAAGCAAAATTCGACACCTGTCCCACTAAGCAAATAGAGAGAGGGAAGTTACAAGTATAAATTAAAATCATCTTTTTGAAATCTAAAGTTCAAAAGATCATCTCTCTCTTCCTCTCTCAAGTAGAAACCCTAAATCAGTAGCAAGCTCAGCTAGTCTCACTTCCTACAAAGAAATCAATGGCAGCTTCCAGTGTTATCTTCGGCTACAGACTCTGCTTTGATTAGTTTAAAATAGTTGAACCCCAATTTCATAAGACTCTGTCTCTACTAAAGAAGGCAGGTCTCGAAGAAGCCTTGGGTACTGATACATTGATCTACCCGTAGCTAGTAAAGGAATTCTACAATAATGGGGTATTTGAAAACAACATCAACACTACTAAAGTCAGGAACGTCGAAATAAGACTAAAGGCTGAGGATATCAATCTAGCCCTAGGTCTCAAATCTGAAGGATATCCATCCTTAGATGGCATAGATTTCCATAAGGGTCTCAAGAAGATGCATCACAAGAAATCACCTTTTATCAAAGGATACAAAAGAAGGAGTTCCCACAGAGGTATGAGTTTCTAGCTGACATTGTTGGAAAATGCATCTGCTGTAAGAACTCAGGTTATGACTCTGTGAATGAGGTATAACTCAAACTCATGACTGCCATATGTTACAAAATACAACTTAACTATGGGGCTCTATTACTTGAATGGATTGGGAAGTGGTTAATCAACTCAAAGAAAACAAAGGTCTCACAGAAGATGCTCTACGAACGTTTTATAAGCATTATCGTACAGGCTGCTCTTAGTGACCTAATCGAGGATGATGAAGGAGAAGCCATCAATCCAAATCGAAGAATGACCCATCAATTATTTGAAAATTGGAAAAGGAATCCAGCTGAGAATGTGAAGATGATGTTTGAATCCAGTGGAAGAGCTGGTGAAATAAAGGAATCAGGAGTACCAGCGAACATGTCAGTTGTCAGAGAAACTGAGGAAGAAGAAGAAGAAGCTAACAAAGGATAACCTAGTGCTTTGGTCAGAAAAAGCAAGGGCAAAAGAAAGATGAAAGCCAGAACTACAGAAGAGCCTCAAGGATCCACCACTGATAAACCTGTAGAGTCCTCAGACATTGAAACTCTAAGGATCCTAAGAAGGAAGGAACAGTAGGCTAAGGCAGAAGAAGACAGAGCAACCATATCTCAACTGCTGAAGAAAAATAAGATCAGCCACAAGACCAAAAGGCCATCAATCTCCATGATCGTAGACTCTCTGCCAATCGTAGAGACCAGACCAAACAAGGAAGTAGCTGCAACAAACATTTTGGCTGATTAGAAGGATAAAACTGAAGAAAGTCCTAAGGTTGTGTCTCAGCCTAAAAAGCCAAGAAGGAAACTGGTCAAGAAATATATTCTTGTCAATGAGAAAGCACTAAAGAGTGAAGAAAAGGAATTGATTACTGAAAAGGAACCAGCAAATAACAGCCAAACAGTCAAAACTCAAACTGAGGGGGAAACTCCTGAAGATCTGATGATTAAGGATACACCCATTGAGGGGGAGATGCCTGAAACCACCATAACAGAAGGTGCTCTAGCTGAGGGGGATCTATTAATCTTGCCAGAAAATGATCAAGTTGAGGAAGAAGCTCATGCCATCTTTATAAAAAAAGAAGAGGTTCCTGCAGGAAATGAAGAAGAACCAATACAAGAACACCATGAAGCCATTGAGATAATGGAATCCTCAGATGAAAATAGAGAAGATGATGAATGTGATGAGGTAGAAATTATAGCTGTGGGCATTGATGGGCACAGAAAAGCCAACTATAAGCAACTGTTCGCATATCTACCTATGATGCCTTTCTACCAAGCTCATATTCTGAACTCTTGGGATCACATGTTCTGGAGTTTCAAAGAGTATCCGGCCATCTCAATGCTAGCCAATGGATTCCTAGGGAGATTCAATTTTGCCAAGAAGCTTCTCACTAATAGTTCCTCCTCAAAGAACAAACCTGAAGTAAGATCTATCCCAACTCTTTTCAGAACTAATCACATGCCATCAGCCTCATTCAATCAATTTTATGAAATCCCACAATGGCTGGAAGTGATTCTTCATCCACTAAACCAATTTCCAGTTACAGGGTCCCAAAATTCTGTAACTGAGGAACCAAATGTGACCAACCTCATCATGCTTCCAAATCCCATCATCTCTACGATCACTGACTCTAACCCCATCGTAGAGTCTACACCCCAAATCGTAGAACCACCAACCTTAAACATCCAAACCTAGGCTTCTCCATCAGATATTCCCTCCTCATCCAACAATGAATTCTTCAATCTTGATCTTGCCCTCTACTCGTTGCAAGATCAATTCAAAAACACACCACCTCCCTCCTCAAAATTTCCCCAACTAGATGAAATATTGTCAGAGTTATCCACAAAGGCTGATCTATCAGCAATGTCTATGAAAATGGTCAAGGACCTTGATGAGAGTCTTGAGGATCACACTGCACTTATTCAGCTAAGATTAACATCCATGATCAATGCTGCAAATAATCTCCCAAGCTCCCTCAGCAATGCGCTCTCTAAAACACTGAAAGAGATTATCCAAGAAATGCTTCAAAGCATAAAAGACAGGGATGACATTCACTTCCTTGAAGCTAAAAAACATCGGGATGCTGTCTTAATCTTACAGAAGATTCAAGAATCTCAAAATGATCTAATGATACAGAGTATCAAAAGTCTTCAAACTGCAGTCAGAGAATTTCAAACCTTCTCCATGGGTCAAATGAAGCAGACATAAATGGTTCTTAACATTCTTCAATGACATTAAACTCGTTCTGATGCTTTAATCCAAGAAAATCGTGAAGACATTGCCCAAACTTAGAGTCAACTCAATTGGCTTGTCCAAGGAGTCAGACGCCTCTCCGAAGACATTCTAACCCTTGATGCTGACATAAAGGGGGAGGATAAAGGCAAAGATCTTAGGGAGGTTAGGGAGGCAAGGGCAGAGGCAAAGGACAATTCCAAACTCAAGCCCCGAGGAACCCACCTGCACGGTAAATCATTCAGTAGACTCCACGATTTAGCCATCAGACTCAACGATCTGATCAACAGGAAGTTTTAATGGCTCAACCATTAAGGAGTCTAGGGCCAACTACCAGCTCGCATAAGGTGACTACAACATGCCTAAGAATGCCAATTGGAGATCCTGCATTCATGAATAGGCACAACCTCAATCCAAGACTAAGCCTAAGTGAGCTGGAAGATTTAGCCAAGAGAGATGAAGCAAGCAGAAAAAGGAGAGCTGAGGAAAAGGCAAATCCTCGAAGAAACAAAAGGCCAATGAAATAGAGACAAGTTCAATTTTAATTCTTATTGATGTATTCAAACTCAAATGTAACATCTATCTTCACACATCAATAAATTTATGCTTATTGTCTAGAAATTTTAGCTGCTCACTGAAATATTAAGTCATATTTACTTTGTTGCAACTGCATACAGAATTTAATAATCATGACAACAAATCTCCTTGGTTATGTCAACATCAAATAGGGGGAGATTGTTGGAAGAATGCATATTGTGATTTGATGTTTAATGTAAATGCTCATGATTATGTGTAAAGTCCTTAAAGGAATATATGTACAAGGACTTAGTGATAGATCAAAAATTGGTAGGTTGATCTTAGTCTTTAATGTTCACTTGTATAGATAAAGATATGAAATTAGTTAGGTTGATCTATGGCTAGAATGAAGTAGATATGCCTTTAAGAGAATCGTAGTCTATCCAGCTGATCAACAGAATGCAGAAGCTAAGGCAGGATCGTAGTGCTGAGATGATCGTAGTATATCTCCCTTGAAGGGCTTCTCCAGAAATCGTAGAGTGGTCCAGACGTTTGTCGAAGCCAACTCAGAGATCGTAGTGTGCTCTCGAAAATGTTAAGTCTGCAAGACGAGCAAGTGATGATCATTGTGTTAAAAGATCGTAGTGTTCTCTTAAAAACAAGCACTAATATGATAAGACACTACAATATGGATAGTAGAGTGCCATCTGCCTTGTATCAGAAACATCAAGCCCTTCCTTTTGTCTGAAGATAAATTCCAATAAATATGGAATGGGTTTTGAACGTTGAAGATCTCACCAGTCCCAACGGTACAAAAGATATCCTTAGTATTGATCAAAAGGAACGTATTCAAGAAGCTAAGAAAAGGACCATTGGGCAGAGGAAAACACCTTTTCAGGTGTTAGGTGAGAAAGTAATCTGCTGTGTCAGTGGGGCCGGGTTAAAATTCAGAAGATGTGTAGAAAAGTCTCCATCAAAGCTCAGAAATGTCAAACGCATTTAATGCCTCATCAGAGGACTTCAACGGATAGATTTTGAAGAGATCACATATATACAAAACATACACAGATGAGAGAGTATGCAAGCATTGAACAAAAATGCACAAGAACACTCAACGCTCAACTCTACGATCTGAGAAGAAGGAAAAGCTTGCTCAGCTACTCAGTTCTTTCGAACAAGTGCTTAATAGCAACTGAGTAGCATCAATCACGATCTAAACAACATTAAATCAACTGAAGTAAGAGTTTCAGGTCTGAAGGACTTGAAGAGTTCTAAGTGAACTGTGAGAGACCAAGTCTGCTGGACTTGTAGAGTTCAAGAGTGAACTAAGAAGTACCTAGACTGCAAGTCTAGAAGGAATCTATGAGATTCAAGAAGTGTAACAGACATCCTTAGTGGATTTCCTACTCAAGGAGTAGAAGAGTGGACTAGGAGCTTTAAGTGCTCTGAACCACTTAAAACAATTGTGTTCATTAACTGCTATAACTGCAATATCTGCTATAACTATCATAACTGCCTCAATCTCATGAACTTAAGATATCTAACAGAAGGTTTTTCATAAATACTCATTCCGCTGTGCATTGATTACCATCAACCTAAATAGATTAAAAGAAAAATTTTAATTATCTATTCAACCCCCCCTTCTAGATATCTATCGTGCCTCCGGGAACTAACAGATTATCACGGTAATTGTTAGGTAGGCAATTAAGCAATTAAGTCCAAATCATAATAGACAATCCAAATATAGCTAATAAGACTAACAAAGAAGCATATCAAAGTAAACTACACAATAAGATTCATAGTAATCTCAAAACAGAGTTTAATAACGGAACTAGAATCCATCATCCATAATTGATTAAGCATTAAAAGATACAAATAGATAAGAAAAGAAATTAGAATTGAGATAAACAAATCTGTATTCTCTCGCTTCCAATCTGTTTCTCCAATGATGATCAATAGCTTCAATCTTCAATTCTAAACTAATCTAGAGTTCCTAATCTACTATAATCCAATCCAATGGAATTCTTCTTCTCTTCTAATAAAAATCTCTCCTCTAATCCTTATGATTGTGTAGTAGTTATATGTTTTATAACCACAATTTCTGCTCAATTCCATGCCAACTAGAGTCCTATTGCTATGAAAACTAAAAAATCCAAGTTTCAGCAGTATTAGCATCACATTAGGAGTGCCAGAATTCGGGACCCCCCACCCCGGCGGGGGTGTAAGCTTATAAAATGCCCACCCCGGTGGGCTAGGCTACTGCAATCAGAAATGAAGACCCTCCCACCCCGACGGGGGTGTAAGGGTTAAATATGCCCACCCCGGCGGGGGTGGGTTCTGCAAACTGACTTTCCTTAATCTTCTTCTTTGCTACAATAATGCTCCAATTGCCTCCATTTTCACTCATTTCCCACACCAACCATCCTACACATAAAATAACAAGAAACAAGTAAAAATGAACATAAAATCAAGGAATTAACAACAAATAAGCTTAAACTAGAAATCAATTTGTGGATATAAAATCCACTTATGAAAATCCCCCAAACTTAAACCGTGCTAGTCCTAGAGCACAAAACAAAAAAATAACAACAATGCTATGCAATGCAACTAATCTACATGCCTACGAACCCAGCAGTAATGACAAAAACAAGTCTATTCAACTGGCCTTAGAGAAATCAAGTAAACATGATAATACATCATATCAATACAAATCATTAACTTCCCAATCAATCATCAAATCTTAGACTGTTATCACTAATATTCTGTGTGTGAGCTCCACAACAATGTTATCTAATATAAAATCAAATTTAACACATAACAAGTCTCTTCGAAGGCATCATATAGTGTAAACTCAAGAAATCAAAAAAAAAGAGCTAGATCCAGCTAAAATCAAACAATTACCAATATCGAGGGTCAACATGGGATACTTATGCTTTACTTTCATCTACGGGGGCATTTTGCTCTTATTTCCCATTTTATTCATTTTTTATCTTTTGGTTATACACATAGCTATGCAATGTCTTATTCCCTTAGGCTTTTCAATGTTATCTTAGAGAGCTTTCGACCAACGATTCCCAGACCATTAAGACCTTAGGGCGCTAGGTGTAAAGATAATCCCCTCGGGCTTACTTACTCAAGTAACAAAGGCCACCAAACTAGAAAAGCACGCCACGATATTTATTCATACTTTTTTTTCTTTTTATAGCTTATATACCCCAAATATTCCCCCAAACTTAGGTTCTTGTCTAACTTTAGCCATCAGTACATATTCTTATCATTCTTTCATTCAAACTAGCATCATCCTTTAGAGTCCCATTATGTATCAATTTAAACTCAATCAATCAACAAGTTGTTTTTATTGAGCTATCCTTATTATACTAGTTTCAAACAGAAAAAGATTCAATTCATAACAAGAAATCACATCAAAGCTCTAATAGTCAGTATTATACTTGTCTACCCAATTCCAATCTCATCATTGGCCAAAACAAACTATAAATATCAAACAGCTGGACTCATGCAAGATGTACTAAATGTTATATAAACATAGTAAACTAACTACTATTTTTGAAAATTTTCAAATTTTTAATTTTTTTTTAATTTAATTTTTTTTTTTTAAAAAACTGAATGTAAAAACTAAATGTAAATATACAAACTACAATGTAAATAATTAGCTATATGCAATACGACACTAAAATGCCCCCAAACATAAACTAGACATTATCCATAATGGCTGAAATAGAAAAAAAGTAAACAGAGGACTTCTCTGAAAATATAGCAATCCTCATCCTTGTCCGCTAAGTTTGGAGAATAGATTAGGCACATTGAACAAATTGGGCACCACACTTGAATTTTACTTGAATAACCTTTTCATAATCTTTTGCCTATCCATTGAACCTCCAATACCTGCAATTAAGAGAGACAACATGGATTAGAATAGCACTTGGATTAGTAAAAGAACTTAATAAGAAAATTAATTCCTATCTACTAAATAAACTAGTAAAGCATATAAATATAAAAATTCCTGGGTTGCCTCCCAGTTAGCTCTTGATTTAAAGTCTTTCAACCTGACTTTGTCTGGTCAGCACTATCCAATTCCTATTCGATAATTAAGGAACCCTCCATCCATCGAAAATAATATAGCTCTTGGTAGGTTCCCATTTGTGATGGCTATCGAATTAAAGTCACCTATCATGCTTTGTTTAGATAAGATCACATTCAAGAATGTCCAACATATAGGTCTTTTCTCCATTGTGTATGTGAATAGATTATGGTATTGAGGCTTTTTCGACACAACTGGTTCTTCATCTTTCTCATCCCACCCCTTGCACCATGGCTTCGAAGTTGTACTCGCTCTTACGTCTCCAGGAGCTTTGCCGACGACATGACTACCAATCGGACAAGGTTTTGCAAATCTAATTGGATTCTTAAACTTTGGTGGAGAAGGCACTCGAGGCATAAATAACATCGGCTCATCATTGTTGGTTCACATAATTAGTTCTTCACGACCTTGTTGTCATTATCCCCACGTGTCTCCTCTTTTCAATGTCTTGTGGCTCATCCAGTTGTATATTTAGTTCGGGCACTTTATCAATCTCAGAATCCTCGTCATATCACCAATTTATTTGAGGATAGTTGTTCAAGGCTTTGAATATTTGATCAATATTATTATGAAGATTCTAAATTAACTTTTCTTGATTAATCCTTCTCTCCTCATTTGATGCTATGAACTTGGACAACAATTCCTCCAATCTCGAATTATCTGTCTCAATTTTGGAATCTATGTATTGAGGACCATGAGTTGAAGTGGTGATGAGTTGTTCCATTTGGTGCTGAAAATTATGGCTCAATATTTCTTGACTCATCATCCTCTCCTCTTGGTTTGCTATGACCTTTGACAGTAATTCCTCCAACTTTGACTTTCTTCTTTTAATAGAGGTTGATATGAGAATTCCGACGTGTATGTTGGATTTGGAGTAGAGTATTGATCTTGATAATTATAGCTCCATGAAGAATCCGGGTGATACCCCCAAACTTGAAGATAACTGGGAAAAGAATAGTTGTTGAGGTAGTTACCACCATACTGTATCGGCCCAAGACTGATGGTACATTAATTACTCGGGGGATTGCCAGCACAATAATTGCAAGTAACTGCTATCCTTCGATTACGTTGGGCTGCAATAACGTCTAACCTCCTCGAAAATGTCTCAAGTTATGATGATAATGCAGAAAATACATTGAGTCCATCAATCCCCTCTCCCCTTGGTTCAGTCATACTCGAATATGGCCTTTGATAATTGAATCCAGCCATGGTACCTGAAACGAGAGAAAAAGAAAAAGATAATAAAATAAAATAAAAATAAATAAAGAAAATAAAGTTTAAATTAAGACTAATTTCATTGAAGCTAATATTGACAAAAATATATTAAACTAATTCCCCGACAACGACGCCAAAAACTGGTTGGTAAAATCTAATTACGCACAACACGCAAGTATACGTGGTCAACAAGTAATAATGTGAAAGTAGAGTATCGTTCCCACGGAGAATTAGTTAACAAGAATTACCAAGTACTAACCTATAACCAATTTAATCTTATTTAAACGAATGATTTAATATTTTAATTTAAAATAATTAATTAAACTATTACTAACTATCCCTAGAATGAAACAAGATAATGAAGACTCGAGATTACAAATTCACTTATTATTTCATTTAAGTCAACACACTTCCTGTTAACCCAAGTTATCTATACTGGATTGTTAATCAAGAACACGAAAGTAAAATATGGCCATCTCTCAATGCACCATACTCATATCAAATCAAATCCACAGATGGTAAAATCAAATTGAACACCCTAATTAACTAACACACTATATCTCTATGTGAATTACAATAAAAAAGGGTTTAAGCACAAGTTCTTATTAGACTACATATGGCGTAAAGGCATATCTCTATCCTAAACATGAATCATGAATTCCATCTATACAGAAATCACGAACACATGCTATCATGATTAGATCTAAATCTATACTTCATCTCTCGAGCTCATATAGATTATCACGGTAATTGTTAGCTACGCAATTGAGCAATTAAGTCCAAATCATAATAGACAATCCAAATATAGCTAATAAGACTAACAAAGGAGCATATCAAAATAAACTACACAATAAGATCCATAGTAATCTCAAAACAAAGTTTAATTCATAACGGAACTAGAATCCATAATGTTAACACAATATATATATATATATATATATATAAAAGAAATAAAATCCACGAACCAAAGTACGGGCATACGCACACAACATAACTCTCAACGTGAATAACTGTGTGTGCACAATAGTGGAGAAAGGCTTTAAAAGATGTAAGAAGGCTTATAGTGGACTGCCAAAGAAGACTTCTATAGCTTTAAATGGATGAACACTCGGTTCCCGCAGGTAAAATATAGCCAAATATAAGCTCACAAGTGTTTAAAATGAGAAAGCACTCAGTTTGTAAAATTGGATAGGGCTTCCTTGCCTTTGTCTCTTATAAAATGGCCACCTAAGCCCTCTATTTATAGAGGGGGGAGCCGCAGGTGCACCTGTGGCTGCCCGGGGTGCCCTACGCTCTGCGAGTCCTACTGTGTCGAAGTACGTGAACGCATGCAACGTAATGTCCGCTCGAACTTTCAGAATTTCAATTCGGGCATCCGATTGAGGTGTATAAGACTTTTTTTGGAGTGCTATTATCGAGAGCTACACAATGACATGGGATTAAAGGTTGTACAAAGTCAGGAAGATGGGATCATGCCCTTGGTCTTCAAGTCTTCAAATTCTATTCGGTGTGATGTGCTGTGTAGTAGTCACTTGGGATTGAAGCTATTGGTTCTTGTAGGACACTACTGTGTATAATGTATGTTGAAATGTGTTGAGACGGCTCAAATTTAGGTTTGGGGGTGGAAAAATGACAATTTTTCCCCTAATCGGGTAATCTCTGGTTTAGGCTGATATAGCAGTCGTTGCTCAGGATTATCTTTGAGATTGGGCTGCTACAAGTGCTGAAGGTCCTCAGGGTTGTCTCTGAGGTATGCCTGACCTCCTGGGGTTGTCTTCGGGACTGGAATTGAGTGCCTCAGGGTTATCTCCAAGGTTAAAGCTGAGTGCAAAGGTTGAAAGGAGCTTCTTCGGGGTTACCTCCAGAACTGCACCTGTACTCCTCAGGGTTATCTCCGAGGTTAGAACTGAAACTCCCAATGTTGTTTCCGGGATGAAACTTATTATCTCGGGGTTATCTCCGAGATGAAAGAGCTTTCTCTGGTGTTATTTTCAGAACTTGAACTGCTTCCCTCAGGGTTATTTTCGAGGTTGAAACTATAATTCCCGGGGTTGTCTCCTGGATGTGATTGAGTATCTCAGGGTTATTTCTAAAATGGTAAGAACTGAATATCCCAAGGTTATCTCCGGGATTGAGCTTAGCTGTCCTCCAGGGTTATCTCTAAAAGATAATTCTGCCCTCCTACAATGTTAGTAACAAGAGTGAAAAAATTTTGATTGTCTACAACGATGCTTCAGGCAAAGGGTTAGGATGTGTTCTCATGCAATATGGGAAAGTCATAGCCTATGTGTGATGCCCCCAAAATAGTTATACATCACCCATCTTGGGTCGCCAAATATATGGTACTGAATACAAATACAAACGTAATTATACAACATGAGCTGAGAATTTTTTTACTCAAATATTGTCTTCTAGAAAATATCCAAACTTAAATGGAGTCCTCATTACATTTATTGTCACACTATTTTATAGTATAGTGAGGACTACTATAACACCATCTCGGACCATCACTCTGTTCCCCGACTAGTTCCGGCTACATTCTTATTTCCTGAAGAGAACAATGGAAGTAAAAGGGTGAGCTCAACTAGCCCAGTAAGAAATATTATGACTAAGATAATGCAGAATAAGTTATCATTTGCCTTCAACAATGTTAAACTGATAGAATATAATAGACAACAAGTTTAACTGCAACAGAATAAGAAATCCATTAGAAGAGTCAAGTAGAGCATGATATCTATTATCTTCTATGATTTAAAAAGTTTATCATTAACTTTATCCCTGGGACTCAACTTAATAAATAAATCACATCATCGAATCATCCCTGCACAACGAGCCAAGGATATTCATTAGTATCACGTCCACAAATTATTCTCGCACTACGGGCCAAGAATATTAGTGTAATCATCAATGGTTATGATCATACCGAATTATCCCTGGTCGTAATCATACCAATCAATAATCCATCTATCCACGTAAGCCAAAGATGACTTTCATCACAATATAAGCATGAGGTTGATGACAATGATATAAGAATTCAATTAAAAGAAAGCAAAGGATAATTTTTTAAATATTTATAACTTAATCTATCCAGAATTCAATAATGTCCAAATTGTCAACATGATACTGCTTTGTGGAGTAAAATTCAAGAATAATATCCATGTATCAAAAATAATTTGGACAGAAAAGAAATAAATTTTTCGGTGAATAGTACCCCGTGAATAGTATCCTATGAATAGTACTTCGAGAATAGTACCCCATAAATAGTACCCCATGAATAGTACCCCGACATGAAAAGTGCCCCGAATACCTGAGTGAACAATATTTGAGTTAATAGTAACTAGGTGAATAGTAACCCATGAATAGTAACTCATGAATAGCACCCCAACATGAAAAGTGCCCCGAATACCCGAGTGAATAATATTATAGTGAATAGTAACCGAGTGAATAGTAACTCATGAATAGTATCTCAGGTGAAAATATTAATATTTAATAAGAAAGTTCAGATCAATATTCCAATAAAACGATACTTGATGAAGTGAAAAACTCAAGGATATTCCACTAATTTCAAGGATTATAGAAGTAATACTTACCATAGTAAGTTTAGATTTAAGAATATGAAAAGAAATAACATACAAAACTGTAAATGGATTTTCACCCGTCATGCGGTACGTAATATGCGTAGATAGGTTATTCTGACATATTAAAGAATGAATACGAAAAATAGTATTCCTTATAAATATGAAAGAAATAATACTCCTTACCTTAGTAGAAGGCTGGATACTGCAATAGTGAAGTAGCAGAATACTCTCCTTCTTGTTCTCTATACTTTCTCTCTCTATAGTGTCTTTTGTGAATCTCAGTGAATTGGTGAGAATGAAAGAAGAATTAACCTTCTATTTATAGGAGAATGGACTAAATAGTAACTGATTCATAGACGGTCCAGATTGATTTACTATTAGAACGAACGGTTCATATTGATTACTATTCAAACCACAACCGACAGTCCAGATTGATTTACTTTTAAAACCACCACCGACGGTTCAGATAGATTTACTTTTAAAACCACCACCGACGGTCCAGATTGATTTACTATTAAAACCACCACCTACGGTCTAGATTGATTTACTATTAAAACCACCATCAATGTTCTAGATTGATTTACTATTAAAACCACCATCAATGGTCTAGATTGATTTACTATTACAACCACCATCAATGGTCCAGATGATTAACTATTAAAACTAACATCAACGGTCCATATTGGTTATCTATTAACACCACCATCGACGGTCCATTAAATTAGTAAAACTTCCCTTGGAATACTTAGTCAAACTTACAACAAACGCCTCATAACAATCCCTATATTTATATCAAAAATTGAATAAATATTTACCATATATTATTTATCTTTAATAAACACAATTTTAATATATTAACAATTATTCATCATTAATATTATAACTCACAATATTTAACAACCAGATTATTCCCAGGACAGAGGGGGCTTTCCAATAAGGATTTCTCCCTATTGGCGCGCAATTAGGTGACCAGACCTCTTCTCGACAGAACTTTCTAGACATCGTCAATATTGCAAATAATAATACGAATAACTTTGTCGTCTCAATTATTGATTTAATAATATAAAATATTAATACTGTGACAATAATTGAATCAACAATATGAGAGATATTATGTAGCAATTACTGTAGCAATAATTGAGTATAACTGAGTGACTTCTCACGTAAGCATAAATAATCAATACTGTGTGCTACTATCTTGACTACATGTACTCTTGTACTTTTACCACCGGTAGTTCAACAGTTTAACGGTAAAACTTTCGACATTATTCTTATAAAAAAATAATTACATGCGTTTTCTAACTACGATAATACTTACATTGTGGGGTCCACTAATGATTGTAATCGTCGCATGAATATTCCCCATTAAAATGAATATTCCCAGCCAATCGAATATTTTATAACAACTTGCTTACTTTGCAAAATTTATAAATATTACCCACAACTATAACATTATATCATATACACACCATAATATTCAAAAATATATTTTGAGAAAAATTATTCTTTATTCAAAAAAGTTGGGGTCTTACAACCTCCCCTTCTTATGAAATTTCGTCCTTGAAATTAGGGTACGTACCTGATATATCGAAGGGATGAGGATACCTTGATTTCATTTCAGACTCTAACTCCCAAGTCATTTCCTCCACATCGTGGTTTCTCCATAAAACTTTGACTTGAGGTATAACCTTAGAGTGTAGAATATGATCCTTCTTATCCAAGATTTTAACAGGTACCTCTTCATACGTTAAATCTTCCGCTATCTCGTCCGATTTTAATTCAATAATATGGTTTGTGTATTTCACATATTTATGTAACATAGATATGTGAAAAACGTTATGAACACGAGACATACTTGGCGATAAGGCGAGTCTATAGGTCACAGTTCCCACTCGATCGAGGATTACAAAAGGGCCAATGAATCAAGGATTGATCTTTCCTCTCTTTCCAAATCTCGTAACTCTTTTCCATGGAGCAACACATAACAACACATGATCTCCAATATTGAATTCCACGTCCTTTCGATGAAGATCAACATAACTCTTTTGTTGATCTTTTGAGGTTTTTATACGTTATCAAATCGTTTGAATCTTTTTCGTAGTTATACGTTCTAACTTCAGTCTCAACAATGTTGCTTCACCCACCTCGTCCTAGCATACTGGAGAACAACATTTTTTTCCATACAACGCCTTAAATGGAGCCATGCCAATACTTGCTTGATAATTGTTGTTGTGGGAAAACTCCACCAATGGTAAGAACTTGTTCTAACTTCCTTTGAAGTCAAGGACACAGAGTCTTAATAAATCCTCAAGAGTTTGAATAGTCCTCTCTAACTGCCCATCCGTTTGAGGATGATATGCCAAACTGAGTCATAAATCTGTGCCCATAGATTTTTGCAAACTAACCCAAAATCGTGAAGTGAATCTTGGGTCTCGATCAGAAACTATGGATATTGGCATACCATGAAATCTTACAATCTCATTTATGTATATACGAGCAAGACGTTCAAGTGTATAAGTTTCTAGTATCGGTAAGAAATGAGCAGACTTGGTCAATCTATCAATAATGACCCAAATCGCATCCATGCCTTGAGAAACCTTGGGAAGACCAGTAACAAAATCCATGGTAATGTGTTCCCACTTCCATTATAGAATTTTAAGTGGTTGCAATAGACCTTTTGGCACTTGATGCTCCGCCTTGACTCGTTGACAAGTTAGACACCTTAAGATAAACCCCGCTATCCCTCTCTCTTCATATTGGTCCACCAAAATGTATGTCGAAGATCACGATACATTTTGGTACTCCCAAGATGGATTGTAAATGGTGTGTTGTGCGCCTCCATTATGATTTTATACTTTAAGTCAGAATCGTTAGGAACACAAAGTCTAGAGTTGACTCGAAGTATTCCTTCTTCATCGATTTTTGCTTACGGAATAGTACCTTCTTGCACTTTCTTCCTCATACGCATCAACTCTAGGTCTATAGCTTGAGCAGCTTTAACTTTATTGATTAAAGTCAGTTCTACTCGTATATTCGTCATCATCACATGGGTCCCTGGAGTCTTTAACTATATCTCCACCCTTTGTAAGTCATATAAAATGGGCCTTTGCGTTGACAATATCGAACTCATACCCGCATATGGTCTTCTATTCAATGCGTTAGCGACTATGTTCTCTTTTCTAGGATGGTATTGAATGGTATGATCGTAATCTTTCAACAGCTCAAGCCATCGTCATTGTCGCCTGTTGAGTTCCATTTGAGCAAAGAAATATTTGAGGCTTTTATGATCCGTATAAATCTCCACCATCTCTCTATACAGGTAATGCCTCCAAATATTAAGTGCAAAAACGACAGCTGCCAACTTTAGATCATAAGTAGGATAATTCCTCTAATATTCTTTAAGTTGTCATGATGCATGAGAACACATCCTAAACCTTTGCCTGAAGCATCACTGTAGATGACAAATCTCTCCGAACCAGATGGTATTGTCAGAACAGGTGCTAAAATAAGTCTCCTCTTGAGTTCTTTAAACTCTTCTCACAATCCTCGCTCTAACCGAATTTTGTATCTTTCCGAGTCAGCTGAGTTAATGGAGTAGCGATTCGAGAAAACCCTTCTACAAATCTCTGAAAAAACCAGCTAAGCCGAGAAAGCTACGTACTTCGGTCACTGACTTAGGTTGCTCCCAGCTTTGAATTGCTTCAATCTTTGCCAGGTCAATAAATATTCCATGATTTGATATTATGTGCCCAAGGAATGCTACTTCCTCAAGCCAGAACTCTCATTTCTTCAACTTGGCATATAACTTGTTCTCGCGAAGCTTTTGAAGTATCAGCCTCAAGTGTTGCTCATGATCTTCACGACTTTTGGAGTAAATAAGGATGTTATCAATAAAGTGATCCATATATTCCTTGAATACTCGGTTCATCATATACATGAAGGTAGCAGGAGCATTAGTCAATCTAAAAGACATGACTAGGAATTTGTAATGCCCATACCGAGTTATAAAAGTAGTCTTTGGGATGTCATCAGTTTTAATCTTTAACTGATGATATCCGGAACGAAGATTGATCTTTGAAAAGAATTTGGCGCCTTAACCGGGCGGTTAAACAGTCATCAATGCGTGTAGCGAAGTACCTATTTTTGATGGTGACATGATTCAACTCCCGATAATCAATAAAAAGTCGCATACTTCCATCTTTCTTCTTCACAAATAGAACAAGAGCACCCCAAAGAGACGTACTAGGATGAATGAAACTGATGTCTAACAATTCCTGTAGTTGGGTTTTTAACTCCTGAAGTTCGATATGAGCCATTCGATATGGGGCTTTGGAAATGGGTTTTGTACCGGATTCAAGGTCGATACAAAATTCAATTTCACGCTTTGAGGGTAGGCCATGAAGTTCTTCAGGGAATACATCAAGAAATTTATTAACAATAGAAATATCATTCAAGACTGACGTATTTTTGTTAAAATTCGTGACATGAGCTAAGAAAGCTTGACATCCATTTTTCAATAAATGAATAGTTTTTTGGCTTGAGATGGCTGTGATTGACTTTAATGGTTTGGTTTCTTGAATTCATATAATAGGTTGGTTAGGAATATGAAAGCTAACAACGTTATGAAAATAATCAATTTTAACATGATGAGTAGTCAACCAATCAATTCCAAAAATCACATCGAATGAAAGTATTTTTAAAGAGATAAGATCGACAGGTAACGTGCGTTTATCGATTTGAATCAAATAAGACTTATAAACAATGGATGTAATGAAGGTTTCTCCCAACGGAGTTTCAATAGATAAATCAAAGTCTAATTTCTCTGGAGTTAAATTTAAACATTGAGCGCACGTAGGAGAAATAAAAGAATGGGTAGAACCGGTATTAAATAAGGTATAGACTTCGCTAGAGTTTATGATTAGCTTGCTCGTGATCACCTAGTTCAGATTCCTCGCTTTTTGGGAGGTTACGAAAAACCCTCTCCCTTGAACTACCGAGTTTGTCTTGTCTGGGACGGCCTTTGATGCCTCTATCCTAGCTGGACTTGACTTTAATGCACGACAAAATCGGGCTAGGTGACCTTCTCTTCCCTAATTGTAACATGCTTTGGACTGATGTGTACAGTTTGGACTGATGTGTCCCTCCCCTCCGCATTTTTAATATACGACCGGCAGTCGTTCTCCTTCCTTAACAATAGGTTCTGGTGCCAACGTCTTTGCATCATTATTGAATCTCCTATTCTTGAAATTTCCACTTCTATTATTTGGGACATGATTAGCACCAAAGTGGTTACCATTTCTGGCATGTTGATTCCCTCCACGTTTGTTGTCACCGCTTGGATGACTGCTACCATTGGAATTATCGACTTGCTGTCTGCTCTGTCTTGGTTGGGTTGACTCATTATCGCGCTCCAATAACTGAGCCCTATTTACAACATCTAAATACAAACATAGTTTGTGAGAAATAAGGTATTGACGTATTTCAGGTCTCAAACCTCGTAGAAACATTCGCGTCATTCTCTCCTCATTATCAACCAAATGGGATGCGAATCGGGAAAATTCACCAAACTTAGCCTCGTACTGTGACACGGTCATATTGTTTTACTCCAACTTGATAAACTCCACCTCCTTCATGTGACGAATACTTTCGGGAAAGTACTTGTCGTTGAACAGTTCTTGGAACTTTTCCCAAGACATTTTGAGTGCGACAGGCTGAGTACGTTTTACTGATTCCCACCAGTAATCTTCCTCTCCTCTCAACATGAAGGTGGTAAAGGGAACCTTTTGCTCCTCGAAGCATCCCAAGACATCAAATATCTTGGTGATCTGCTTTATCCATGTCTCCGCCTTATGTGGTTTTGGCTCTCCCAAAAACTCTGGTGGTCCCAGCTCCTTGAACTGCTTAGCAGTGACCATCCGAGAGTTGCTAGTGTTTCCACCTGCATTTTGAACAGGAACTGCTCTCACGTGATGTTGCATGAAGCCTCTGAACATTCCATCGTTCATCATTTGATCGGTGTTGTTGTTTACCTGAGGATTATTGTCTTCCTGTTACACATTATCCTGGGTAGTGATTGTTAGTGACTCAATGGTATCATGTGCTTCATTGCTTATCTCGACATTTTCAGATGCCATTTTCAAACACTGCCACAAAACAAGGGTTAATTGACATGCCATATATTATCCTCATACTCTGACCGACCAATTAAATACCAAATAAACTTAGGTCATACTAGCGATGGAATTTTCCGTCTCTCCCCTCCTAGTTCTCGTCTCACATCTCAGCCAATGATCATATCCCAAAGCTTTGATACTAACTGTGACGCCCCCAAAATAGGTATACATCACCCATCTTGGGTCGCCAAATACATGGTACTAAATACAAATACAAACTTAATTATACAACATGAGCTGAGAGTTATTTTACATGAATATTGTCTTCTAGACAATATCGAAACTCAAATGGAGTCCTCATTACATTTATTATCACACTATTTTATAGAATAGTGATGACTACTATAATACCATCTTGGACCATCACTCTGTTCCCCGAATAGTTCCGGCTACGTTCTCATTTCCTTAAGAGAACAATGGAAGTAAAAGGGTGAGCTCAACTAGCCCAGTAAGAAATATTATGACTAAGATAATGTAAAATAAGTTATCATTAGCCTTCAACAATGTTAAACTGATATAATATAATAGACAACAAGTTTAACTGCAGTGGAACAAGCAATCCATTAGAAGAGTCAAGTAGAGCATGATATCTACTATCTTCTATGATTTAAAAAGTTTATCATTAAGTTTATCGCTAAGACTCAGCTTAATAAATAAATCATATCACCGAATCATCCCTGCACAACGAGCCAAGGATATTCATTAGTATCACGTCCATAAATTATTTTTGCACTACGGGCCAAGAATATTCGTGTAATCATTGATGGTCATGATCATATCGAATTATCCCTGGTCATAATAATACCAATCAACAATCCATCTATGCACGTAAGCCAAAGATGGATTTCATGACAATATAAGCATGAGGTTGATGACAATGATATAAGAATTCAATTAAAAGAAAACAAATGATAAATTTTTAAATATTTAAAACTTAATTTATCCTGAATTCAATAATGTCCAAATTGTCAACATGATACTGCTTTGTGCAGTAAAATTCAAGAATAATAACCATGTATCAAAAATAATTTGGACAGAAAAGAAATAAATTTTTTGGTGAATAGTACCCCATGAATAGTATCCTATAAATAGTATTTTGAGAATAGTACCTCGTGAATAGTACCCCAACATAAAAAGTGCCCTGAATACCCGAGTGAACAATATTTGAGTGAATAGTAACCAGGTCAATAGTAACTCGTGAATAGTACCCTGACATAAAAAGTGCCCCGAATACCCGAGTGAATAATATTATAGTGAATAGTAACTGGGTGAATAGTAACTCGTGAATAGTACCTCGTGTGAAAATATTGATATTTAATAAGAAAATTCAGATCAATATTCCAATAAAACGATACTAGATGAAGTGCAAAACTCAAGGATATTCCACTAATTTCAAGGATTGTAGAAGAAATACTTACCATAGTAAGTTTTGATTTAAGAATATGAAAAGAAATAACATACAAAACTGCAAATGGATTTTCACCTGTCATACAGTACGTAATCCGCGTAGATAGGTTATTCCGACATATTAAAGGATGAATACGGAAAATAGTATTCCATATAATACGAAAGAAATAATACTCCTTACCTTAGTAGAAGGCTGGATTTTAAGAACCCAACTTTTTGAATAAAGATGAATTTTCTATAATTATCATTTTTGAATATTATGGAATGAATTTAATATAATGTTATAGTTGTGAGTAATATTTACAAATTTTGCAAAGTATGCAAGTTGTCATATTATATTCGATTGGTCGGGAAATATTCTTTTTGTCAGGGAATATCCGTACGACGGTACAATCATTGGTGGACCCCACAATGGAATTATTGTCGAATTGAGAAAACGACAAAAATATTTTACTACTCGGTAGTAAAAGTACAGTAATACGCGTGGTTGCATAGTAACACACGGTATTGATTATTGATTCTTATGAGAGAAGTCACTCAGTTTTTTTTCAATTATTGCTATAGTAACTATTGCATTTATATATATGTATATGTATATATATAATATTAGTGTGTGGGTGTATGTTATATATATATATATATATATATATATATATATATATTATGTTATAATGTTGCTTTTGGTGGGGAATAAAAAGAAAGTCAGTGGATGTTAAGAGATTTTCACGGGATGAGTACTATATGCATATTATATATATATAAATGTAAAAGTTTGAATAATGGCAGGGGAGAGTTCACGGGGGTGATAACCCGTGACTAATTTAGCATATGTTATATATATATATATATATTATATTTTATTTAAAAGATTTTGCTTTAAATATAAACCGTCTGATTAAAAGTAAATCAATCTGGATCGTTCATGAATTAGTTACTATGCAGTCCATTTTTCTATAAATAGAAGCTCATTACTTCATTATTTTCTTACGAATTAACTGAAATTCTAGAGAGAGAAATTATAGAGAGAAAGAAGAAGAGTATTCTGCTACTTTACAACTCCAATATCAAGTTTCTGTTACGGTAAGGGGTATTATTTCTTTTGTATTCATGAAGAGAACTTCCGTTATTCTATTCTTTATTATTACATTGGAATAACTCAGATATCGTGCGGCTACCCTATACTTGGTGAAATTCTTCATTATTCCATTCTTTATTATTACATTGGAATATCCTCACATAATGCGTTTTACGCTTCGGACTGGTTCCGCCTTTATTATTCTCATTGGAATATCCTGTGCATGACGCTTTTACTGGCCGGACTGGTTCCGTCTTTATTATTCTGTTGGAATATCTTATCTGTGCGTTTTACGCCGGACCTGGTTCCGTTACTTATTATTCTGTTGGAATAACCTCTCTATGGGAAGTACCGCATGAATGGTGATTTTTGTTGTTATTCCATTCTTTATTATTCTGTTGGAACATCCTGTCGGTGCGAATTTCTCCTGACCTGGTTCCGTTACTTATTATTCTGTTGGAATAACCTGTCTATGCGAAGTACCGCATGCATGGTGATTTCTTTTGTTATTCCATTCTTTATTATACTCACTTGGTTAAAGTTTTGACTTCTATACTCCATGAAATTAGTGGAATATCCTTGATATTTACGCTTCATCCAATATCTTTTCATGAAAATATTCTTCTGAGCATTCTTAAATTTTACTCTACAAAGAAATATCATGTTGACAATTTGGACGTTATTCGTTCTTGGACAAATTAATTCGTGAACTTGTTTTATTGAATTCTTATATCATTGTCATCATCCTCATGTTTTTATTATGTTGAAAGTCATCTGTGGCTTGTAGTGCATAGATGGACTTGGTATAATTATGACCAAGGATTATTCGGAATAATCATAACCGTAATATTACAAATGATGTGGTAAAAGTCCTCATTGACCCGTAGTGCATTGATGGATAGTTGTTGGCATGATCATGACCATTGATGAATACACGAATGTCCTTGGCTCGTAGTGCATGGATAATTTGTGGTCGTGATACTAAAGAATATCCTTGGATGTAGTGCAGGGATGATTCGATGATGTGGATTATTTATTAAGCCGAGTCTCAGCGATAAAAGTGATGAAAAACATTTTAAATCATAAAAGATAGTAGATTTTATTCTCTACTTGACTCTTTTAATGGATTGCTTGTTCCGCTGCAGTTAAACTTGATGTTTGTTATATTGTATCAGTTTAGCATTGTTTAAGGCTAATGATAATTTATTCTGCATTATCTTAGTCATAATATTTCTTACTGGGCTAGTTGAGCTCACCCTCCTTTCACTGTTCTCTTCAGGAAATGAGAACATAGCTGGGACAAGTCGGGGAATGGAGTGATGGTCCGGATGATAGTATTAGCTAGTAGTCCTCACTATTCTGTTAAATAGTGTGAAAATAAATGTATTGAGGACTTATTCTGAGAGTGGATATTGTCTAGAAGACAGTATTTGTATTAAAACTCATAGCTCTCTTGTTGTATAATTAAGATTGTATTTGTATTCTGTACCATGTATTTGGCGACTCAGAATAGGTGATGTGTACCTATTTTGGGGTCGTCACAGTTGGTATCAAAGCTTAGGGATATGATCTTAGGTTTGTAATATTCATGAACGCAATCAAATTGCAAAAATAAGCGGAAACGTGTAAAAATCAGAGTTTAAAATTTTACAAACCATATACCCGGATCACCCTTTATGCACAATTATTAATTAAACGAAAAGATAAAGAATAAAATCATACCCTTGAAGATCGAGCTTCCTCGGGTACAAGTTCACCTCCAAATCCTTTCGCGTTCAACTTGAATTCACCGGGTTTGGTTCCTTCCTTTGATCAACGTTAGCCACCCAAGTGTTTGGCCTCTAGAGGTGATCCACCAAGGAAGAAGAAGGATTCAAGAAGATGGGTGGTTGGCTAAACCCTAGTTTTTCTATCTCTATAAAAAAGGAGCGTACTCTCCAACCATTGGAATTATCATGTAGTCTTGATATCTGATATAAGACTCCTCTTATAAAGATATCAAGTAACCCTATTAAAATAAGGTATTATTTAATTAAACTCTTTTAATTAAATGGGCTCCCTAATCTTATTAGGGATAATTAATTAAACTCCTTTAATTAATTTTCCCTCCTAATCTTATTAGGAATAAATGAGAGTACTTATATTAAATTAATTCCTAAACTCTTTTAGAAATTAAAATAATAATAATAATTGTAATAATATTAATAAGACTCCTCTTATTAATTTATATTTAATATTTCTAAAATATTAAATAATAAATATTAAGCTATTTAATTTATTCTATCACCATAGATTAAATTAAATATACATAACATATTATTACGATTATGCCATTAACTTCTTAAATAATTATTCTTCCTTTTATGGTGTGACCCTTTAGGTTCTCCATATTAAACCTTGTGAATAAATCAATTAGAATAATTCTAATCTTATTTAAATAAATAAATTAAACAATTAATTTATTTAAATAAATAATATTTATTCTACAATAGGATAAACCTCCCTAAATGATCAACGACTTTCCGGATAATATAGATTTCAACATTAATCATAAAAGAACCTTTGAGTAAATAGTTACCGCATGCAATTCAATCCTTCCACCATACAATGTTCCAATTAAATATAAGACATGGAATTCTTTGTCAAGTCTTATTTTATTTAATTATATGTATTTCGACTCTTAAATGCACAACTCAAATAATGCAAATTAGAAACTCCTTTCTAATTTCATTACGCTCTCGCCGCCAAGGACTCTTGGGTTGTCATTTATCGAATCACATAGGACATTTCTCTTTTTTAATAAGTGGTAGATTCTTTATTGATCATACATTATCTCCATGTACAACTTATTATACCCAAGCATACCCTTTGATATACCCTAAGGGTCTTAAGGAATAAGTCAAAGTATAACTCATCATACACAAGATACTATGATGATCTCAAGTCCAAGGATCACTTGTACTACTATCACTACAGAATTCCTATTGACAGTGAAGTAAAACTCCATTAGGTACTCCTTAGCGAGCCAATGCTTCAATGAACTTATTCTCTAATAAGCACCTACATACTTGTTTTAGTGTCTCCACACAAATGATCATGAGATCAATCATCCTCATCCAATGAGCAAGCAACGTATGTACCAATCTATCCTGATTCACTAATCCCCAATTTAGTAATCCAATGATTGGGAACTATTTTAGTTTTAAGCTTTCTAAGAATTTAGATCTCATTAGAATGATCATCATCATTATTCTAAAAGCATTGCTTAAAACTATGGGTTTATCACATATTATAAAACAAAGATCATGTAGATAATTAAAAGCCTTTAATAAATTAATACTTTTTATTAATAAATGAATAAGATTATTACAAAGTATATTCTTTATCATCAAACATGAATGGCTTGTGTGCATACTACTTTCAATCTCCCACTTGCACTAAAAAGCCAATCGTCATGGTATCTCATACTCTTCTTCTTTAAGTGACGATTATCCTGGCATTGGATAAGCTTTAGTTAATGGATATGTAATATTGTTCATGAGAGTCCACTATCTCTATAGTGATTTCCCATCTTTCAATGATTCTAATAATCAAATGAAAGTGTCACAACACATGTTTAGATCCAAGATGAGACTTAGAAACTATTCCTAGTTACGTAATGAACTTTTAATCCAAACAATCAACTTGCGCCTTCATTTATAGCTATATACTTTGTCTTTATCACTAAACCAAAGAACTCTTTCTTTGTTTGGATCCTTTCCAATTCACTGCACCACTGATCATGGTAACATTTTACCTTAAAGTGAATTTTCTGTCATCTTGGTCTGTCTGAAAAACTTGAGTCTGTTAAGCCCTCTAGTTTTAATTCAGACCCACCATGTATGCTCACATCCTTAGTGCCGGTTAAGAACTTTAACATGTTTTTCACTTTCTTACAGTGATCTTCTCCAGAATATGACCGATCAACATTAGATCTTGTATATTTCATTGCATACATGATAGTCACTCATGTGATCTCTCTTTTCAGGAGTCTGTGGGGACTATTAAGAGAGATACACTCCATAGCTCATCGACATGAGACATCTCTTGGAGTTTGCCATGCTAAATGACTTTAGCATCAAATGAATATACGTTCCTTGGTTTAAGTCGAGCATCCTCTTAAATCTATCTATATAGATTTATATCCCCAATTAAGATACTCTTCCAAATCATTCATGGAGGAATGTTTAGACAACTTTATCTTTACTGATTGTAGCATTGGTATGTCATTCCTTATCCGTAGTATATCAACATATAGTACTAGGAATGTCACGACGCTCCCACTGACCCTTTTGTACACACTAGAAGTCTTACATCATCGCATGTAACTCTGGATCATCATCTTCTATGATGCGTACATCATCATCATCATCCATGATGAATCCATACCTCCTAGGTATCTTCGGTACTATTCCAGATTTACGATTCGATTGTGGTACATTAGATCTATATACAGGTTCCTCTTATTTGACTTATAGTGTTTTGTTGTTCTTGAACTCTTCAAAATCTATTATCCTCCCACTAGCCCTTCAATGATAAACACATTTGTCTTAGAAGGCGTGTTTCCTTGAAAAACACCTTTTGCTAAGCGGATTATAGAACATATACCCTAAACTTACTTTAGGATGTCCCACAAATCGACACTTGTCAAATCTTGTCCCAAGCTTATCCTTTGAAACCTTTTCACATAAGTTGGACAACCACTTATCTTAACATACTTAAGATTAGGAATCCTCCATGTCCATAACTTTTATGGAGTCTTGGGGCTGGATTTTGAGGTTACCTTTTAAATAGATATGTGACCATTTCTAGGACATGACCTAGAAGGATACTGAAATGTCGGTAAAATCATTATGGATCGCACCATGTTCAAATAGGTACCATTTTTCCTTTCAGATACATCAATCAATTATTATGTATCGAGAGGCGTCCATTATGAGAAACATTTGAGATGATCTAGAAACTTATTGCACAAGTATTCCTTCCTTGATCCGATCAAAGAATCCTAATACTTTGCCAATTTGTTTCACTTTTGAATTCTTTGAACCTTTCAAATAATTCACACTTGTATTCGAAGAATACACACATTCAACTCTTTGAATGATCATCTCCTTTTCTTGTACTAGTTTCTTCAATTTGCAAAATTATTTTTCACGTAAGTCAGTATACAAAATCAATTAAGTAATATTCCTGTTCTATACAAAACATTATTATTATAAATAGAACAACAATTGTTCTTAATTATAATACCAAAGATTTCATTGTCCAACAATAAAATGGAAATAATATTTTTAACAAGAACCGGAATACAATAACAACTTATTGACTTAATTGATTTGCCGTAAAGCATTGCTAAACTATAAGTTTCTATGGCTAATATGGCAACCTTTGCTACATTTCCCACATATAGGATTACTTATATTTGTTTAGCTTTCTACTTACATTGGGTCCTTCATAAATCTATATTTATGATAACCAAAGTCGATATCCAATATCCAAGTAGAACCTTGACTTAAAGAAAATTTATTTTAAATCTTGAACAAAATTGTATTTATGTAACCAAACTTCATTAAGCTTCTTTGGTTAGCCAACGCAAGGTGCTTCTCGTTTTTTCCGGTGTCCATGCTTATTGCGGTGGAAGCAAACTCCTTTGCTATCCGTGTCGCTTTTGTTCTTATTATCCTTTGTTTTGCCTTTCTATATACCTTCTTTGAATCGTTCTTCTTTTAGGAAGATCCTTTGGCCCCTACCAAGAAGACATGGTATTTCTTGGTTGGAAAGTGACTCTCATCATTTTTCAACATGTTAAGCAAATCAACGGAAGGCGATATCTATCTTGTTTATATGAAAAATTCACAACAATTGTGAAGGGAGTCCGGGAGTGAGTGCAAGATCAAATCTTGGCTCAACTCTCTATCCATGACAAAACCAGTTGTCCTAATTGATCAATCAAATTGATTATGTTAAGAACTTTTTGTCTGTAATATAGTGCCATTGGCCATTCTAGATCGGAAGAGCTCCTTAGATATCTGATATCTATTAGTCCTACTTTCCTCACCATCAACTACTTGATGTGCAGGAATATAGTAGGAGCATCCATAGTTTCATGCTGACGCTGAAGCTCGTTACTCATGGATGCGAGCATGATGCATTGAGCCAACTGTGCATCATCTTGCCACTTTCTAAAAGTAGCAATCTCTTCCTCAGAGGCATTGTCTGCAACCATTGCAGGGATAGGCGTATTAAGGACATAAGATAGCTTTTCAGCTATGAGAACTATTCTCAAATTCCTTAACCAATCCGTTTAATTCGGTCTGGTTAATTTAGCATCTAATATGCTTCGCAGTGATAGTAATTTAGACATTGTAAAATTCTGTAAATGAATTTGTAATTAACAACATTTTAACATAACTTCTTTTATTAATTACCAAAATAAATTTGGTCTTGTTTTAAATTGGTATCTCCCACTATTTTCTTCAAACTATATTACCCTCACTTATATAGTTCGGCAAAATCTAATTAAAGATTTGCTAGTGAGAATAAGGATCTCATTTCAAATGTATATAGCCTTGTGGTGACACAACAAACTATATATAAATAAATAGGTAGACAACTTTTGTCAATTACATCAACTATCTGACTCCTTTTCTTTTGCCTCTTAGATTATTTTGATCAAGTGGTGGCACATCCGAATTAAAATTATCCAAGTTAAGTCCGACCTAGCACTCCATATATTCAAAAAAAAAATATTATCCTTGTGGTGACACAACAAAACAATATTGTTCAATTTTCTTTATAAGCATCAAATGTGATAAATTAACATCTTAAATACTTAATACTTGCCTTGTGGTGACACAACAAACTCATATTAAATATTTAATACTCTATTAATTTTATCATGCTAGAAAGCGACGTTCGATATTCCAAATATCTTTGAACGCTTAGGACTTAATATAAAAAATTGAGGGTTTTGTTATTAATTTGTCTCATCTTGTTTAGCGCAGCATTTATATATATATATATAAAATACGTGTATATTAATGAACATGCGAAGCATGTTTGCATAATATATAATATATATAGTATAAGCATGCACATATAGAATACTATATTCTACTCAGATTGATTATGGACTTTTATTCTAGTTTGGTTCACTAGAGCCACCAAGTGAACCAAAAGGTCAAACCCCCAGGGTGCAAGAAATAATATTTAAATATAACTATTACATTTAAACCCGGGCTCCATTACAAACGGGTCTTCAAGCGCTCCTTGCTCCTTGATCTCCAACTCTTCAAAATTAATTCTAACTATTCCTATTACAAAATTATTTAAAATAAATAGAAACCTTGATCGTGAAATCGAGGGAAGTACATAGAGGGAGATAGAATTTACATTAAGAAAAATTAGAGAAGACGAGGTATGCAGACCCCATTTAATAAAACCCATACATTCATGCATCCAACTAAAATAAAATCCAATCACATTGGTCAATTGTCCATAATCAATCTCATTTATTATCATACATATCACCATATGCATCAATACATAACATTTATCTGATGAATAATAAACATTCAATATATATATTGATATCATTTAATGGGCAAATTTAGTTAGTATAAAATCTAATTTTGAATCAAAATAAACTCTTTTATTTTAATCCAAATTTAAATCAAAATAAAACTATTTTATTTTAATTTATCCAATTTTGAATAAAATAAACTATTTTATTTTAATCAAAATCTTTAATCAAAATAAACTCCTTTATTTTAATTAATTATGGAATCCAATTCCAAGTAAAAAAACTTTATTAAAGGAAACATGAATTTTCTTTCTATTCACAAATAAACTCCTTTATTTTGAATAATATAAAATCTTATTTTATATCTAAATAAACTCCTTTATTTAAGGAAATACGGATTCTCTTTCCTATTCACAAATAAACTCTTTTATTTTGAATAAAATGAAATCTTATTTCATATCTAAATAAACTCCTTTATTTAAGAAAAATAAAAATCCAATTTCAACTCCAATTATTTATCATGGAATCCAATTCCAACTCTAATTAGTTAGCATGAAATTTAATTTTAAAATTAAAATAAACTTTTTTATTTTAAGATTAAAATAAACATTTTATTTTAAAATTAAAATAAACTTTTATTTTAATTATAAAATTATTAAAATATATATTACATATACATATATATATTACGGTAATATATATATATATATATATATATATATATATATATATATATATATATATATTATAAGTATTACATTTAATAAAAAGCATTGTAATACTTGAATGTACCTTTTTTTTTTTATGATTACTTATATATATATATAATATATAAGTATTACATTGAATCCATCCTCCACGTTAATATCCTGTAACTTCCATTTCTTGAAGCAACAAGCAAGCCAAAGCCGTGACTCCTTTATTTTACCCGCGAATCAGCAGTTTATTCCCCGCAGATTTAAACGCAGCGAAGAAAAAAGAAACAATTCACGAATGAATGTTTTATTTTTTTTATTTTTTATTTTTTATTTTTTTTATTAAATTTTATACAATAAAATTATGCCCAATTAAATTGTTCTAAACACATATCAATATACATATCAAATCAAACAATTAATAATTAGCATAAAGGTTTGACTCTGATGCCACTGTTAGGTTTGTAATATTCATGAACGCAATCAAATTGCAAAAATAAGCGGAAACGTGTAAAAATCAGAGTTTAAAATTTTACAAACCATATACCCCGATCACCCTTTATGCACAATTATTAATTAAACGAAAAGATAAAGAATAAAATCATACCCTTGAAGATCGAGCTTCCTCAGGTACAAGTTCACCTCCAAATCCTTTCGTGTTCAACTTGAATTCACCAGGTTTGGTTCCTTCCTTTGATCAACGTTAGCCACCCAAGTGTTTGGCCTCTAGAGGTGATCCACCAAGGAAGAAGAAGGATTCAAGAAGATGGGTGGTTGACTAAACCATAGTTTTTCTATCTCTATAAAAAAGAGCGCGTCTCTCCACCATTGGAATTATCACGTAGTCTTGATATCCGATATAAGACTCCTCTTATAAAGATATCAAGTAACCCTATTAAAAATAAGGTATTATTTAATTAAACTCTTTTAATTAAATGGGCTCCCTAATCTTATTAGGGATAATTAATTAAACTCCTTTAATTAATTTTCCTCATAATCTTATTAGGAATAAATGAGAGTACTTATATTAAATTAATTCCTAAACTCTTTTAGAAATTAAAATAATAATAATAATTGTAATAATATTAATAAGACTCCTCTTATTAATTTATATTTAACATTTCTAAAATATTAAATAATAAATATTAAGCTATTTAATTTATTCTATCACCATAGATTAAATTAAATATACATAACATATTATTACGATTATGCCATTAACTTCTTAAATAATTATTCTTCCTTTTATGGTGTGACCCTTTAGGTTCTCCATATTAAACCTATTGTGAATAAATCAATTAGAACAATTCTAATCTTATTTAAATAAATAAATTAAACAATTAATTTATTTAAATAATTAATATTTATTCTACAATAGGGATAAACCTCCTAATGATCAACGACTTTTCGGATAATATAGATTTCAACATTAATCATAAAAGAACCTTTGAGTAAATAGTTACTGTGACAATTCAATCCTTCCACCATACAATGTCCCAATTAAATATAAGACATGAAATTACCGTCAAGTCTTATTTTATTTAATTATATGTATTTTACTCTTAAATGCACAACTCAAATAATGCAAATTAGAAACTCCTTTCTAATTTCATTACGCCTTAAACCAAGGACTCTTGGGTTGTCATTTATCGAATCACATAGGACATTTCTCTTCTTTAAATAAGTGGTAGATTCTTTATTGATCATACATTATCTCTATGTATAAACTTATTATACCCCAAGCATACCCTTTGATATACCCTAAGGGTCTTAAGGAATAAGTCAAAGTATAACTCATCATACACAAGATACTATGATGATCTCAAGTCCAAGGATCACTTGTACTACTATCACTACTGAAATTCCTATTGACATGCATGTAAAACTCCATTAGGTATTCCCAGCTAGCGAGCCACGTTCGATGAACTTATTCTCTAATAAGCACCTACATACTTGCTTTAGTGTCTCCACACAAAATGATCATGAGATCAATCATCCTCATCCAATGAGCAAGCAACGTATGTACCAATCTATCCGGATTCACTAATCCCCAATTTAGTAATCCAATGATTGGGAACTATTTTAGTTTTAAGCTTTCTAAGAATTTAGATCTCATTAGAATGATCATCATCATTATTCTAAAAGCATTGCTTAAAACTATGGGTTTATCACATATTATAAAATAACATCATGTAGATAATTAAAAGCCTTTAATAAATTAATACTTTTTATTAATAAATGAATAAGATTGTTATAAAGTATATGCTTTATCATCAAACATGATTGGCTTGTGTGCATACTACTTTCATATGATCCCTGGCTGAGATGTGAGATAAGAACTAGGAGGGGAGAGACGGGGAATTCTTTCGCTAGTATGACCTACCTAAGTTTATTTGGTATTTAATTGGTCGGTCAGAGTATAGGGATAATATGTGATATGTTATTTAACTATTGTTTTGTGGCAGTATTTAAAAATGACATCCGAGAATGTCGAGAATATCAATTGAGCACAGGAGACCGTTGAGTCTCCACAGATCAATAACCAGGACAATGTGCATCAGGAAGGCGACAATCCTCACGCAAACAACAACACTAACCAAATGATGAACAAAGGAATGTTCCGAGGCTTCATGCAATTCATGCAACATCAGGCGAGAGCGGCTCTTGTCCAAAATGTAGGTGGAAACACTGGGAACTCTCGGACGGTCACCGCCAAACAGTTCAAGGAGCTGGGACCACCGGAGTTTTTTGGAGAGCCAAAACCACTTAAGGCAGAGACATGGATAAAACAGATCAACAAGATATTTGATGTCTTGGGTTGCTCTGAGGAGCAAAAGGTTCCCTTTGCCACCTTCATGTTGCGAGCAGAGGCAGATTACTGGTGAGAATCTCTAAAGCGTACTCAACCTGCCGTACTGAAGATGTCTTGGGAGAAGTTCCAAGAACTGTTCAATGACAAGTAATTTCCCGAAAGTATTCGTCACATGAAAGAGGTAGAGTTCATCAAGCTGGAGCAAAACAACATGACCGTGTCGCAGTACGAAGCCAAGTTTTCCGAGTTGTCACGGTTTGCGTCCCATTTGGTTGATAATGGGTAGAGAATGACGCGAATGTTTTTAAGAGGTTTAAAACCTGAGATACATCAATATCTTATCTCTCATAAACTGTGTTTGTATTCAGATGTTGTTAATAAGGCTCAATTATTTGAGCGTGATAATGAGTTATCCCAACCAAAAGATAGCAACCGACAAAATGATAGTACTTGTGAGAGCAGTCATCGAAGCGGTGACAACAAGCGTGGAGGAAATCAACAGGCCAGAAATGGTAACAACTTCGGTGGTAATCAGGGTGAAAACAATAAGAATGGACATTTCAAGAAGAGGAGTTTCAACAATGATGGAAAGACGTCAGCACAAGCACCCGTTGTGAAGGAAGGAGAACGACCACCTATTATATGCTTCAAATGTGGAGGGGAGGGACACATCAGTCCAAACTGTGCAATGCCGTCCAAAGCATGTTATAATTGTGGAAGAGAAGGTCACCTAGCCCAATTTTGTCATTCACCGAAGACAAGTTCAGCTAGGATGGAGGCACCAAAGGCCGTCCCAGAAAAGTCAAAGCCGGTAGTGGAAGGGAGAGCATTTGTTGTGACCTCCCAGAAAGCAAGGAACCCGAACGAGGTCATCACGGGTAAGCTTATCATAAACTCTAGCGAAGTTTATACTTTATTTGATACCGGTTCTACCCATTCTTTTATTTCTCCTACTTGCACTCGACGTTTATATTTGACTCCGGAGAAATTAGACTTTGACTTATTTATTGAAACTCCGTTGGGAGAAACCTTCATTACATCCACTGTTTATAAGTCTTGTTTAGTTCAAATCGGCACCCGCACGTTACCTGTCGATCTTATTTCTTTGAAAATACTTACATTTGATGTGATTCTAGGGATTGATTGGTTAACTACTCATCATGCAAAAATTGATTATTTTGCGTAAGGTTGTTAGCTTTCATATTCCTAACCAACCAATTATGTGAATTCAAGCAACCAAACCATTAAAATCAATCACTGTTATCTCAAGCCATAAAGCTATTCGTTCATTAAAAAATGGATGTCAAGCTTTCTTAGTTCATGTCACGGATCTAAACAAAAATACGTTAGTTTTGAATGATATCTCTATTGTTAATGAATTTCCTGACGTATTCCCTGAAGAACTTCCTGGCCTACCCCCTAAGCGTGAAATTGAATTTTATATCGATCTTGAACCCGGTACAAAACCCATTTCCAAAGCCCCATATCGAATGGCTCCTATTAAACTTCAGGAGTTAAAAACCCAACTGCAGGAATTGTTAGACATTGGCTTTATTCATCCTAGTACTTCTCCTTGAGGTGCTCCTGTTCTATTCGTAAAAAAGAAAGACGGGAGTATGCGACTTTGTATTGATTATCAGGAGTTGAATCATGTCACCATCAAAAATAGGTACCCATTGCCACGTATTGATGACCTGTTTGACCAGTTGCAAGGAGCCAAATTCTTTTCAAAGATTGATCTTCGTTCCGGATATCACCATTTGAAGATTAGAACTGATGACATTCCAAAGATGACTTTCAAAACTCGGTATGGGCATTATGAATTCCTAGTCATATCTTTTGGATTGACTAATGCTCCTGCTGCCTTCATGGATATGATGAACCGAGTATTCAAGGAATATTTGGATCACTTTGTGGTCGTCTTTATTGATGAAATCCTCATATATTCCAAAACCCGTGAAGATCATGAGCAACACTTGAGGCTGATACTCCAAAAGCTTCGTGAATATAAGCTTTATGCCAAGTTGAAGAAATGCGAGTTCTGGCTTGAGGAAGTAGCATTCCTTGGGCACGTAGTATCATGTCATGGAATATTTGTTGATCCAGTAAAGATTGAAGCTATTCAAAGCTAGGAACAACCTAAATCAGTGATCGAAGTACGTAGCTTTCTCGGCTTAGCTGGTTATTATCGAAGATTCATGGAAGGATTTTCTCGAATCGCTACTCCATTAACTCAGCTGACTCGGAAAGATACAAAGTTCGGTTGGAGCGAGGAATGTGAGAAGAGTTTTCAAGAACTCAAGAGGAGACTCATTTCAGCACCTGTTCTGACAATACCATCTGGTTCGGAGGGATTTGTCATCTATAGTGATGCTTCGGGCAAAGGGTTAGGATGTGTTCTCATGCAACATGGGAAAGTCATAGCCTATACCTCTCGACAACTCAAAGAATATGAGAGAGATTATCCTACTCATGATCTAGAGTTGGCAGCAGTCATTTTTGTACTAAAGATTTGGAGGCATTACTTGTATGGGGAGAAAGTGGAGATCTTTACGGATCATAAAAGCCTCAAATATTTCTTCACTCAAAAGGAACTCAACATGCGACAATGACATTGGCTTGAATCATTGAAAGATTATGATCATACCATCCAATACCATCCTGAAAAGCGAGCGTGGTAGGCGGCGCATTAGTAGAAGATCATATACAAAATCACGAGTGCGATATTGTCAACGCAAAGGCCCATTTTGTGTGACTTGCAAAGGATGGAGATAAAGTTAAAGACTCTAGGGACCCATGTGATGATGGCAAATATATGAGTAGAACCAACTTTAATTGATAAAGTTAAAGCTGCCCAAGCTACAGACCTGGAGCTGATGCGTATGAGGAAGAAAGTGCAAGAAGGTGCTATGCTGGAAGCAAGAATCGATGAAGAAGGAATACTTCGAGTCAACTCCAAACTTTGTGTTCCTAACGACCCTGATTTAAAGTATAAAATTATGATGGAGGCGCACAACACACCATTTGCAATCCATCTTGGGAGTACCAAAATGTATCAAGATCTTCGTCATACATTTTGGTGGAGCAATATGAAGAGAGAGATAGCGCTGTTTATCTCAAGGTGTCTAACTTGTCAACGAGTTAAGGCGGAGCATCAAGTACCAAAAGGTCCATTACAACCACTTGAAATTCCAAAATGGAAGTGGGATCACATTACCATGGATTTTGTTACTGGTCTTCCCAAGGTTTCTCAAGGCATAGATGCAGTTTGGGTCATTATTGATAGATTGACCAAGTCTGCTCATTTCATACCAATACGAGAAACTTATACACTTGAACATCTTGCTCGTATGTACATAAACGAGATTGTAAGACTGCATGGTATGCCAGTATCCATAGTTTCTGATTGAGACCCAAGATTCACTTCACGATTTTGGGTTAGTTTACAAAAAGCTATGGGCACGGATTTACGATTTAGTTCGGCATATCATCCTCGACGGACAGACAATCAGAGAGGACTATTCAAACTCTAGAAGATTTATTAAGACTCTGTGTCCTTGACTTCAAGGGAAGTTGGGAAAAGTTCTTACCGTTGGTGGAGTTTTCCTACAACAACAGTTATCAAGCAAGCATTGGCATGGCTCCATTTGAGGCGTTGTATGGAAGAAAGTGTCATTCTCCAGTATGCTGGGATGAGGTGGGTGAAGCAACGTTGTTGGGATCGAAGTTGGTACGTATGACTACGGAAAAGATTCAAATGATCCGACAACGTATAAAGACCTCACAAGATCGACAAAAGAGTTATGCTGATCTTCATCGAAAGGACGTGGAATTCGATATAGGAGAACACGTGTTGTTACATGTTGCTCCATGGAAAGGAGTTACAAGATTTGGAAAGAGAAGAAAGCTCAATCCTCGATTCATTGACCCATTTTTAATCCTTGATCGAGTAGGAACTGTGGCTTATAGACTCGCTTTACCGCCAAGTATGTCTCGTGTTCATAAAATTTTTAACATATCCATGTTACGTAAATATGTGGAAGACCCGAACCACATTATTGAGTTAGAACCAGACGAAATAGCGGAAGATTTAATATATGAAGAGGTTCTTGTTCAAATCTTGGATAAGAAGGAACATATTCTACGCTCCAAGGTTATAACTCAAGTCAAAGTTTTATGGAGAAACCACGATGTTGAGGAAATGACCTGGGAGTTAGAATCTGAAATGAAGTCAAGGTATCCTTACCTCTTCGATATACCAGGTACGTACCCTAATTTCGATGGCGAAATTTCATAAGAAGGGGAGGTTGTAAGACCCCAACTTTTTTAATAAAGATGAATTTTCTATAATTATCATTTTTGAATATTATGAAATGAATTTAATATAATGTTATAGTTGTGGGTAATATTTACAAATTTTGCAAAGTATTCAAGTTGTCATATTATATTCGATTGGTCGGGAAATATTCTTTTTGTCAGGGAATATCCGTACGACGGTACAATCATTGGTGTACCCCACAACGAAATTATTGTCGGATTGAGAAAACGACAAAAATATTTTTATGGAAATAACGACGGAAGTTTTACAGTTAAAACTGTTGAACTACTCGGTAGTAAAAGTACAGTAATACGCGTGGTTGCATAGTAACACACGGTATTGATTATTAATTCTTACGAGAGAAGTCATTCAGTTTTTTTTTCAATTATTGCTATAGTAAATGTTGCATTTATATATATGTATATATATATATATAATATTAGTGTGTGGGTGTATGTTATATATATATATATATATATATATATATTTATGTTATAATGTTGCTTTTGGTGGGGAATAAAAAGAAAGTCAGTGGATGTTAAGAGATTTTCACGGGATGAGTACTATATGCATATTATATATATATATATATATATATATATATATATATATATATAATAAATGTAAAAGTTTGAATAATGGCAGGGGAGAGTTCACGGGGGTGATAACCCGTGACTAATTTAGTATACGTTATATATATATATATATATATATATATATATATATATATTTTTATTTTATTTAAAAGATTTTGCTTTAAATATGGACCGTTCGATTAAAAGTTAAGCAATCTGGACCATTCATGAATTAGTTACTATGCAGTCCATTCTTCAATAAATAGAAGCTCATTCCTTCAATATTTTCTTAAGAATTCACTGAAACTCTAGAGAGAGAAATTATAGAGAGAAAGAAGAAGAGTATTCTGCTACATTACAACTCCAATATCAAGTTTCTTTTACGGTAAGGGGTATTATTTCTTTTGTATTCATGAAGAGAACTTATGTTATTCCATTCTTTATTATTCTGTTGGAATAACCTGTATATGCGGGCTGCCCTATACTTGGTGAAATTCTTCTGTTATTCTATTCTTTATTATTTTGTTGGAATATCACATGCATGCGTTTTATCTTTAATTTAGTTCCGCCTTTATTATTACATTTGGAATATCTTGTCTGTGCATTTTACGCCGGACCTGGTTCCGTCTTTATTATTCTGTTGGAATATCATGTCTTTGCGTTTTACGCCGGACCTGATCCGTTACTTATTATTCTGTTGGAATAACCTCTCTATGCGAAGTACCGCATGCATGGTGATTTCTGTTGTTATTGCATTCTTTATTATTCTGTAGGAACATCTTGTCGGTGCGAATTTCTCCTGACCTGGTTCCGTTACTTATTATTCTGTTGGAATAACCTGTCTATGCGAAGTACCGCATGCATGGTGATTTCTTTTGTTATTCCATTCTTTATTATACTAAGTTGGTTAAAGTTTTAACTTCTATACTCCATGAAATTAGTGGAATATACTTGATATTTGCGCTTCATCAAGTATCTTTTCATGGAAATATTCTTCTGAACATTCTTGAATTTTACTCTACAAAGAAGTATTATGTTGACAATTTGGACGTTATTGGTTCTTGGACAAATTAATTCACGAACTTGTTTTATTGAATTCTTCTATCATTGTCATCATCCTCATGTTTATATTATGTTTAAAGTCATCTGTGGCCTGTAGTGTATAGATGGACTTGGTATGATTATGACCAGGGATTATTCGGTATAATCATGATACAAATGATGTGGTAAAAGTCCTCATTGGCCCTTAGTGCATTGATGGACAGTTTTTGGCATGATCATGACCATTGATGAATACACGAAGGTCCTTGGCTCGTAGTGTATGGATAATTTGTGGTCGTGATACTAAAGAATATCCTTGGCCGTAGTGCAGGGGTAATTCGATGATGTGGATTATTTATTAAAAGTCTCTCTCGATAAAAGTGATGAAAAACCTTTTAAATCATAAAAGATAGTAGATTTTATTCTCTACTTGACTCTTTTAATGGATTGCTTGTTCCGCTGCAGTTAAACTTGATGTTTCTTATATTGTAACAATTTAGCATTGTTTAAGGCTAATGATAATTTATTCTGCATTATCTTAGTCATAATATTTCTTACTGGGCTAGTTGAGCTCACCCTTCCTTTCACTGTTCTCTTCAGGAAATGAGAACGTAGCTAGGACGAGCCGGGGAATGGAGTGATGGTCTGGATGATAGTATTAGCTAGTAGTCCTCACCATTCTATTAAATAGTGTGAAAACAAATGTAATGAGGACTTATTCTGAGAGTGGATATTGTCTAGAAGACAGTATTTTTATTAAAACTCACAGCTCTCTTGTTGTATAATTAAGATTGTATTTGTATTCTGTATCATGTATTTGGTGACTCAGAATAGGTGATGTGTACCTATTTTGGGGACGTCACATGGATACTGCAATAGTGAAGTAGCAGAATACTCTTCTTCTTGTTATTTATAATTTCTCTCTGTATAGTGTCTCTTGTGAATCTCAATGAATTGGTGAGAATGAAAGAAGAATTAAGCTTCTATTTATAGAAGAATGGACTAAATAGTAACTGATTCATGAACGGTACAGATTGATTTACTATTAGAACGAACGATTCATATTGATTACTGTCGACGTCGGGATTTTTATTTGTCCATTTTTTATTCTTGTTCTTTGGTGTTCTCATGTTATGTGAGATTTGTTTGAAAAAACAAGTGAAAAAGGTCCGACATGTATATGTCGATGATTTGACTGTAAGAGTTGCTAGTTGGTATTTTTAACTTGTTGCACGAACGCAACCGAGAAAGGTTTGCACATTAATCCAGTGATGTGACACTGCTAAACGGGTTTATGAAACCGAGATTCGTTTGGGTTCGGGGGCTTGATTATGCGGAGAGAAGGTGTTAGGCACCCCTGACATCCGTGTTACCACGGTGACCGTCACTTTTCAAGAATCTGTTATATGAATGTGTGTGTGTGTGGGGGGGGGGGGTCAATGTGCTATTTTTTGGAAGTAGTGCGAGGCCTCATTCGCACCTATATACAAAAGGTTTGAATTTGTATGAAAAAATCAATTTTAAACATGATATAGCAGTGAGGTTTTGTAAAAAGAGGTTTTTCAAACCCTTTGCTCAATAGTAATTGAGACCTTTTCACACTTAAATTTTATTGTTAAATGTTCGGCTTGATTGCTTTTATTTTCGAGATGCGAATCATCTTCGAGAAAATTATATATAGCAGTGCCGAACTCCTCATGGGCATGAAAGCCATCTATGGAAATTCAAACCCCGTGAATAATTTACAAGCAACTTACAACTGAAAATGTCCATCACGGGAACCGAATCTAGATTCAGTGGACTGAACCTGTGATCACATGATTCCTAGGCTCACATGATACCGCAGTTTATATAAAAAACAGTAAGCAATTATATATATATATATATATATATATAAGTTGTAAATATATATATACAAACATGATCAACCACCACGAAGCACCTCAATGGGGGATCAAATGTAAATATATAAAAGCGGTATATATATATATATATATATATATATATATATATATATATATATATATATATATAGAGAGAGAGAGAGATGATCAACCACCACGAAGCACCTCCATGGGGGATCAGAAATATAAATATATAAAAGCAATAAATATATATATATATATATATATATATATATAGACATGATCAACCACCATGAAGCACCTCTATGGGGGATTAGAAATGTAAATAAAGCAATAAATGCGATCAACCGCCACGTAATAAACTTCAGGCGGGACTAAATGTAAAGAAAGCAGTAAAAATGATCAACCACCACGAAGTAAACTCCAGGCAGGACGGAATGTAAATAAAGCAGTAAAAGGCCACGAAATAAACTTCAGGCCTAACAAAAATGTAAATATATATATATATATATATAGCGACAAATCGCTGAAATGATAAACCGATCTGGGATCGCTGAAATAATAAACCGATCCGGGATCGATATATATCTCTGTCATTTATTGCTATATATATATATATATATATATATATATATATATATATATATGGACTAACATTATTAAGTTATGCCTCGATTGAGCTCGACTCTTATCATATATATATATATATATATGCCCGACAAGAGTCCGTGCTCAATCGAGGCATAACTTAATAATGTTATATATATATATAACTTAATAATGTTATATATAATGTTATATATATATATATATATATATATATATATATATATATATACAGACAGAAATAAAACCACGAACCGAAGTCTGGGCATACACACACAACACGACTCTCAATGTGAAGAAGAGTGTGTGCAAAGATGAAGAGAAAGGCTTTATAATGTGCAAGAAGGCTTACAGTGGGCTACCAAAGAAGACTTCTATTACTTTAACTGGATGAACACTCGGCTCCCGCCGGTAAAAATATAGCTATATGTAAGCTAACAAGTGTTTAAATTGAGAAAACACTCACTCTAGGGTGTGTACAAAGCAAATTGGACAGGGCTTCCTCGCCTTTCTTCTCTTGAATATGGCCACCCCAAACTCTATATTTATAAAGCTGGGAGCCACAGGTGTACACAATGGCGTAGAGATGCTCCTCTTGTTTGCTGGGTTGCCAGGGCTCCACAGAGGCCCCCTTTGTCTAGAAATACGTGCATTAAATGCGATGTGATGTCCGCTCGAACTTGTAGAACTTCAATTCGAGCATCTGATTGAGGTGTATAAGACCTGTTTTGGACTGCTGTTGTTGAGAACTGCGGAATGACATGGGATTAGAGTTTTTACGAAGTCAGGAAGATGGAACCATGTCCTATCTCTTCAAGCTTCAAATTCTATCCGGTGTGCTTCCCTGTGTAGTAGTCACTCGGGAATGTAACCCCTTGGTTATTATGGGACATTGTTGTGTAGAATGTATGTTGATTGTTATTTGTTGAGATGACACCATGTGGGGTTGAGGTGGCAATTTGATGATTTTGCCCTTCACCGGGGTTATCTCTGGTTTTGGCTGATAAAGCAGACGTTGCTCAGGGTTATATCTGAGATTGGACTGCTGCAAGTGCTGAATGCCCTTAGAGTTGTCTCTGAGGTGTGCCTGTCCTCCCGGGGTTATCTCTGAGATTGTGAGTTGAGTGCCTCGGTGTGAGTCCCGAGGTTGAAGCTGACTGCATGCATTTGAAACAAGCATTTTCGGGGTTATCTCCGGAACTGCAACTGCACTCCTTGGATCTCTGAGGTTAATATGATCTTTCTCTGTGTTATTTTTGGGACTAAGACTAAATATCTCGGGGTTATCTCCAAGATGAATCGGCCTTCTCTGGTAGAATTTCTGGTATTTGCACTGCTATCCTCGGGGTTATCTCCGAGGTGGGGAAATGATACTCCCAGTGTGTTTTCCGGGGTTGAAACTGAACTTTCGGTGGTATTTCCAGGATTCTGCACTTCCTATAATGTTAGTAACAGGTAGGCAGAAAATTTTGAGTGTCTACAGATGCTCCTCTTTATCATATTCATGCAATGCAATGTCAAGGATATGATAAAGAATACTAGACACTTGAAATGCAACAAGATGATTATGATGCAATGCATAACAACATGATGCAAATGTATGTGGTTTGTTAGATTGTCCTCCAACATGATGGGATGATTGTCGGCTCCCTATTTCTTCTACCGGGGACGACAATAAATGACTAACCTGATGAACTGTCTCGGACGCGTGATCCACAGCTACCAGGAATCTCTAGGATTGTTGACGTTGGGGCTATCACCAAAGTCTTGAATCCTTGATACAGACTTTATCCTGAAGATGTATCTCTCACATATAAGAGACTTTATGGGGATGGATTTTATCTGTTGAGGATGTGTATAACATATTCCATCATCGGTCCTCCCCGATGAGGATGTTTTTCCCTGGTTTGTATCGCCAGGTCCTTCCGTTACTCTATTGGAGTTACTGCCAACAGTCGGTGTTATCAGGGTTGTCTGCCCTTCATTTACATGTGTATCAACGGATGAGATCCCTACTAAGGATAATGTCAAGATTGATTGACCTTCATTGACGTGTGCATCAACGGTCGACAAATGCGTGATACCCCCGCCGTGGACCATGTCAAGGCTGTTTGACCTTTAACTGACGGCATCGAACCTTCATGAGATATTGGCGAATGTAGTTTACAATAGCTGAGATCATCGATATAGTGTACCCTCTGTTTGGGCGAAGAACAATAAGTGGTATGTAAAGACAGAGTTTGGCCCATGAAAACCAGGATTTTAGGCTATTCCGCTCAATCGTGTAGCAATTTTATTCCTGATTTGGCCTTTTCAGCTTGTGAGAACTCCTTTGCAACTCGAACTGGACCGAGCCGGAGGGGTGGGACCCATATAGGGGTGTCGTAGGTACACCTACAACAGCCGCAGCTGGACCTGTGGCCAACCGTGAATGTCCTTAAATGGGCTGCTTGCTTTCCCAAGTCATTTCAAGCTGCGTTGCAAAGGAAACCTGAGAGCTCTTCTTCAAATATACTGTGTTCAGATGACTTTCTGCAAATTCTGTCACCGTACAAGTGTTCTACACCGTCCTGGTAATGTATGCATGTCTTCTTTTCAAGTTTTCATCTGTTGGAAAATGAAATATCATATGAAATGCATCTAAACACATAGTAGTGATTATGCATACTGAAATGACTTGTTAAAAAATATTCAACATAGTAAATGTTAGTATTAAACCATGCTGAACATAATGATGTGAAAAAATTTGACTTTTGAAATAGTCAAATTGACACCTTTTTATATCATTCGTTATCCTATTTGAGGACAAATGAGCTAAGGTTAAAAAAGAAAAATAAACTTGGTAATTAGGCTACCCTTACAAATTTTTACTTTGATGTATTGATGCATTTAGGATGTATATGACTGTGGGTAGGTGTGCTACTGAATGGCCACTAGTTATGCCTATGTGCATGTGGATAGTCCTATTTACAAAGGGAACTATGGCAAAAAATTTCCAAAATGTAGGCATTGGGTAGTCATGCATTTTTAACTCTACTATAGATGTATGTTAAAATAATGCATGCATGCATGTAGTCATAAAACTGCATTTTGAAAAGCTCCAGATAAAAATTTACCACACCCTTTCTGAGGTGATTTGGAGACTTGTTGTCCAGATATATGGATCTGGATCAGCCGAGTAGTTCTTGCAGGACCACTTCTGGTGTGCAGTGGAGGGTTTCTGAAGTTCCTCGACCCTGTTTCATTAGACAGCCTCGTCGTTTGGCGAAGGCAGTGATACGTGTTGTCTACGTTAGTGTACCAGATGTGGAGGATGAGGAGGAGGATGTACCGGTTGAGGCTCCCACTCCTGCTGCACATGTTCCTTATAGGGACCTCTCGAGTATTCAGGTGGTGAACCCCGAGTTGTTGGGTGATTTGAGTAGACATCCCTCAATTTACTTGCATGCAAAAGAGGTACAAAGAGGAGTAAAGGATTCTGATGTTGATTTGCTTTGTGATGTAGGTTCCCGGCTTTACACAGCCTAGAGGGAACTGGTTCTACATTTACGCCATGTACCAGGCTCTGCATCCTGACTATAGAGCGATTGTGACGCACCCAAAATAGGTATACATCACCGATCTTGAGTCGCCAAATACATGGTACAAAATTCAACCTAATTATACAACAGTCATACAAAATATGAGAAAACATAATCTAAAAATTTTAAAAAGAATATTGTCATCTAGACAATATCCACACTCAATGGAGTCCTCATTACATTTATTGTCACACTTTTTAACAGAATAGTGAGGACTACTAATGCTATCATCTGGACCATCACTCCGTTCCCCAACTAGTCCCAACTATGTTCTCATTTCCTGAAGAGAACAGTGAAAGAAAGGGTGAGCTCAACTAGCCTAGTAAGAAACATTATGACTAAGATAATGCAAAATAAATTATCCTTAGCCTTCAACAGTATAACAACAGACAACAAGTTTTAGATCAACAGCTACAGCGGAATAAGCAATCCATTAGAAGAGTCAAGTAGAGCATAAAATCTACTATCTTTTATGATTTAAAAAGGTTTTCATCAACTTTATCGCTGAGACTCAGCTTAATAAATAAAAACGAATCATCCCTAAATCATGGCCAAGGATATTCATGTACTCATCAATGGTCATGATTATACCAAATAATCCCTAGTCATAACCATACCAACAACTGTCCATCAATGAACTACAGGCCAATGAAGACTTTTACCACATCATTCGTTACATTACGATCATGATTATACCGAATAATACCTGGTCATAATCATACCAAGTCCATCTATGCACGTAAGCCAAAGATGACTTTCATCACAGTATAAGCATGAGGATGATGACAATGACATAAAAATTCAATAAAACAAGTTCAAGGATAAATTTTAAAGATTTATAATTTAATTTATCCAGAAATCAATAATGTCCAAATTGTCAATATGATACTTCTTTGTGGAATAAAATTCAGGAATGCTCAGAAGAATATTTCCATGAAAAGATACTGGATGAAGCACAAATATCAAGGATATTCCACTAATTTCATGGAGTATAAAAGCCAAAACTTTAACCAACTAGGTATAAGAGAATATATGAAACTGCAAATGGATTTTCGCCCGCCATGCGGTAATCCACATAGACAGATCAATTCCACAATTTAATAAGGAATGAATAGGAAGGATCATTCACCATGCATGTGGTAATCGACATAAACAGGTTATTCAACAGAATAACTAAGAATGGAATAACAAAAGAATTCACCATGCATGCGGTAGTCCGCGTAGATAGGTTATTCCAACAGAATAATAAAGAATGGAATAACATAAGAATTCACTGTGCATGCGATAATCGCCCGCATAGATAGGTTATTCAAATGTAATACTAAATAATGGAACCAGTAAATGAGTAATACACACAAGCGGATATTCCAATGAATAATAAAGAATGGAACCAGTCATGCGTAATCCGCATGCATGTGATATTCCAATGAGAATAATAAAGAATGGAATAACGAAGAATTTCACCACGTATGCGGTACTTGTGATGTATGTGTTATTCCAACATAATAATAAAGAATGGAATAACAGAAGAATTTCACCATGTATATGGTACTTCACATAGATAGGTTATTCCAACATAATAATAAAGAATGGAATAACATAAGCTCTCTTCATAAATACAAAAGAAATAATACCCTTTACCATAAAAGAAGACTGGATACTAGAAATAGTGAGGTAGCAGACTTCACTTCTTCTTTCTCTATATAATTTCTCTCTATAATAATTGCTCTATAGCTTTCATGAATTGGTGAGAAATGAAGGAAGAATGAGCTTCTATTTATAGGAAAATATAGTTTCGATAATTGCACGTTTTGGGGCTCGAAATATTACAGTATAATACCTTCCTCTTTTTCTTTATTTTTAATTTAGTCCTGCAAGTATTATCAAACTTGCACCACCTCCCCTAATAGTAAATAATGTTAATCAATAGTAAATCATGTGAATAAATAGTTCTAGACATGTGAAAATATGAATTACAGTATAGTACCTCCATCTATACCTCCATTTTTAACTTAGTCATGCAAGTATTGTCAATCTTGCACCACCACCCCTAATAGTACAAGAATGTGAATCAATATTACACACACGTGAACAAATAGTTATAATTATGTGAATTAATAGCAATTAATTGATCATTTATCCGATTAATTACCCGATTGGTTAGTATAACTTCCAGACATCAATTAATATCGAAATAAATGTCGATTTCCACTAACACTAATAATTCCAACACAATGGAACTATCAATTTCATCTTTAATCAACATGAACTTATTCATCATTAATATTATAACTCAAAATATTTAACAACCTCGTCGTTCTAAGGAAAGAGGGGGCTTTTCGATAATGATTTCTCCTTATTGGCGCACAAATAGATGACTAAACCTCTCATTGACAGAACTTCTAGACATTGTAAATATTATAATTTAATAATATGAATAACTTTGTCATCTCAATTATTGGTTTAATAATATATCATATTATGCAGATGATATTGCAACAATAATTGAATTAATAATATGAGAGATATGATGATGCAAAGAATTCTTCAGTAGAATAATTGAGTATAACTGAGTGACTTCTCACGTAAGCATCAATAATCAATACTGTGTGCTACTATGCAGCCACGCGTATTATTGTACTTTTACTACCAGATAGTTCATCAGTTTTAATGGTAACACTTACGCTGTTATTTTTATAAAAAGATAATTCTGTCGTTTTACGACAATACTTCCGTTGTGGAGGCCACCAATGATTGTGTCTTCGTACTAATATTCGTTGTTAAAATGAATATTCCCCGACCAATTGAATATTATATAACCACCTACTTACTTTGCAAAATTTGTAAATGTTACCCACAACTATAACATTATATCAAATCCACACCATAATATTCAAAAATATATTTTGAGAAAATTATTCTTTATTCATAAAAGTTGTGGTCTTACAACCTCCCCTTCTTATAAAATTTCATCCTCGAAATTAGGGTACTTACCTGGTATATTGAAGAGGTGAGGATATCTTGACTTCATCTCAGATTCCAACTCCCAGGTCATTTCTTCTACATCGTGGTTTCTCCACAAAACTTTGACTTGAGGTATAACCTTGGTGCGTAGAATATGATCCTTCTTATCCAAGATTTTAATAGGTTATTCTTCATATGTTAAATCTTCCTCTATCTCGTCTAGTTCTAATTCAATAATGTGGTTCGGGTCTTTCACATATTTATATAACATAAATATGTGAAAAATGTTATGAACATGAGACATACTTGGTAGTAAGGCGAGTCTATAGGCCACAATTCCTACTCGGTCAAGGATTAAAAATGGGCAAATGAATCGAGGATTGAGCTTTCCTCTCTTTCCAAATCTCGTAACTCCTTTCCACGGAGCAACACATAACAACACATGATCTCCAATATTGAATTCCACGTCCTTTTGATGAAGATCAACATTACCCTTTTGTCGATCTTGTGAGGTTTTTATACGGTGTCGGATCATTTGAATCTTTTTCGTAGTCATACGTACCAAATTCGGTCCAAAAAATGTTGCTTCACCCACCTCATCCCAACATACTGGAGAATGACACTTTCTTCCATACAACGCCTCAAATGGAGCCATGCCAATACTTGCTTGATAACTATTATTGTAGAAAAACTCCACCAATGGAAAGAACTTGTCCCAACTTCACTTGAAGTCAAGGACACAGAGTCTTAATAAATCTTCAAGAGTTTGAATAGTCCTTTCAGACTGCCCATCCATTTGAGGATGATATACCGAACTAAATCATAAATCTGTGCCCATAGCTTTTTTCAAACTAACCCAAAATCTTGAAGTGAATCTTGAGTCTCGATCAGAAACTATGGATACTGGCATACCATGAAATCTTACAATCTCGTTTATGTACATACTAGTAAGACGTTCAAGTGTATAAGTTTATCGTATCGGTAAGAAATGAGCAGACTTGGTCAATCTATCAACAATGACCCAAATCGCATCTATGCCTTGAAAAACCTTGGGAAGACCAGTAACGAAATCCATGTTAATGTGCTCCCACTTCCATTCTAGAATTTCAAGTGGTTGCAATGGACCTTTTGGCACTTGATGCTCCGCCTTGACTCGTAGACAAGTTAGACACCTTAAGATAAACCCCGCTATCTCTCTCTTCATATTGCTCCACCAAAATGTATGTCGAAGATCACGATACATTTTGGTACTCCCAAGATGAATTGTAAATGGTGTGTTGTGCGCCTCCATCGTGATTTTATACTTCAAATCAGAATCGTTAGGAACACAAAGTCTGGAGTTGACTCAAAGTATTCTTTCTTTATCGATTCTTGCTTCCGGAATAACACCTTCTTGTACTTTCTTCCTCATACGTATCAGCTCCAGGTCCATAGCTTGAGCAGCTTTAACTTTGTCAATTAAAGTCGGTTCCACTCGTATATTCGCCATCATCACATGGGTCCTTGGAGTCTTTAACTCTATTTCCATCCTTTACAAGTCATACACAATGGTCCTTTGCGTTGACAATAATGCACTCGTGCCCACATATGATCTTCTACTCAATGTGTAAGCTACTACGTTCACTTTTCCAGGATGGTATTGGATAGTGTGATCATAATATTTCAACAACTCAAGCTATATCGTCGTTCTTTCTTGGATATTGAGTTCCTTTTGATGAAGAAATATTTGAGGCTTTTATGATCCGTATAGATCTCCACCTTCTCTCCATACGTAATGCCTCCAAATCTTAAGCAAAAGCATTGCTTCACGCCAACTCTAGATCATGAGTAGGATAATTTCTCACATATTCTTTGAGTTGCCGTGAGGCATAGGCTATAACTTTCCCATGTTACATGAGAACACATCCTAACCCTTTGCTTGAAGCATCACTATAGATGACAAATCCTCCAGAGCGGATGGTATTGTCGAGCAGTCTTTGAAATGAGTCTCCTCTTGAGTTCTTGAAAAATCTTTTCACATTCCTCGCTCCAACCAAATTTTGTATCTTTTCGAGTCAGCTCAGTTAATGGAGTAGAGATTCGAGAAAACCCTTCTATGAATCTTCGATAATAACTAGCTAAGCCGAGAAAGCTCGTACTTTGGTCACTGACTTTGGTTGCTCCCAACTTTGAATTGCTTCAATCTTATTTGGGTCAATAGATATTCCATGATCTAATATCACGTGCCCAAAGGAATGCAACTTCCTCGCCGTAACTCACATTTCTTCAATTTGGCATAAAGCTTGCTTTCATGAAGCTTTTAAAGTGTCTCGCCTCAAGTTTTGCTCATGGTCTTCTTCATGGTTTTTGAGTATATGAGGATGTCATCAATAAAGATGACCACAAAGTGATCCAAATATTCCTTGAATACTCGGTTCATCATATCCATGAAGGCAGCAGGAGCATTAGTCAATCCAAAAGATATGACTAAGAATTCATAATGTCCGTACTGAGTTTTAAAAGTAGTCTTTGGAATGTCATCAGTTTTAATCTTGAACTGATGATATCCAGAACGAAGATCGATCTTTGAAAAGAATTTGGCGCCTTGCAACTGGTCAAACAAATCATCAATACGAGGCAATGGTTACCTAATTTTGATAGTGACATGATATAACTCCCGATAATCAATACAAAGTCGCATACTTCCATCTTTCTTCTTCATGAATAGAACAGGAGTACCCCAAGGAGACATACTAGGATGAATGAAACTGATGTCTAACAATTCTTGTAGTTGAGTTTTTAACTCCTGAAGTTCAATAGGAGCCATTCGATATGGGGCTTTGTAAATGGGTTTTGTACTGGATTCAAGGTCGATACAAAATTCAATTTCACGCTCTGGGGTTAGGCCAGGAAGTTCTTCAGGGAATACGTCAGGAAATTTATTAACAAATAGAAATATAATTCAAATTTGACGTATTTTTATTTAAATCCGTGACATGGGCTAAGAAAGCTTGACATCTATTTTTTAATAAACGAATAGCTTTATGACTTGATATGATACTGATTGACTTTAGTGGTTTGGTTGCTTGAATTCGTATAATGTGTTGGTTAGGAATATGAAAGCCAACAACCTTACGAAAGTAATCAATTTTAGCAGGATGAGTAGTTAACCAATCAATCCCTAAAATCACATCAAATGCAAGTATTTTCAAAGAAATAAGATTGACAGGTAACGTGCGATAACCGATTTGAATTAAACAAGACTTATAAATGGTGGATGTGATGAAGTTTTCTCCTAATAGATTTTCAACAGAGAAATCAAAGTCTAATTTCTCCAGAGTTAAATTTAAACGTTGAGCGCAAGTAGGAGAAATAAAAGAATGGGTAGAACCGGTATCAAATAAAGTATGAACTTCGCTAGAGTTTATGATTAACTTACCCGTGATCACCTCGTTCGGATTCCTCGCTTTTTGGGAGGTTACGACAAATGCTCTCCCTTGAACTACCATTTTTGTCTTGTCTGGGACACCCTTTGATGCCTCCATCCCAGCTGGACTTGACTTTGGTGCACGACAAAATTGGACTAGGTGACCTTCTTTTCCATAATTGTAACACGCTTTGGACTGCATCGCGCAGTTTGGACTGATGTGTCCTTCCCCTCCACATTTATAACATACGACCGGCGGTCATTCTCATTCCATAACAACAGGTACTGGTGCTGACGTCTTTCCATCATTGTTGAATCTCTTCTTCTTGAAATGTCCACTCTTATTATCATGTCCATGATTTCCACCAAAGTGATTACCATTTCTGGCATGTTGATTCCCTCCACGCTTGTTATCACTGCTTCGATGATTGCTACCACTAGTATTATCATTTTTCCGGTTGCTCTCTTTTTGTTGGGTTGACTCATTATCGCGTTCCAATAACTGAGCCCTATTCACAACATCTGGATACAAGAAAAGTTTGTGAGAGATAAGGTATTGACGTTTCTCGGGTTTTAAACCTCTTAGAAACATCCGCGTCATTCTCTCCTCATTATTAACTAAGTGGGACGCAAACCGAGACAACTCAGCAAACTTAGCTTCGTACTACGCCATGGTCATATTGTATTGCTCAAGCTTGATGAACTCTACCTCCTTCATGTGATGAATACTTTCAAGAAAGTACTTGTCGTTGAACAGCTCTTGGAACTTCTCCCAAGACATTTTGAGTGCGGCATGTTGAGTACGCTTTACAGATTCACACCAGTAATCTGCCTCTGCTCGCAACATGAAGGTGGAAAAGGGAACCTTTTGCTCCTCGGAGCATCCCATGACATCAAATATCTTGTTGATCTGCTTTATCCACATCTCCGCCTTAAGTGGTTTTGCCTCTCCAAAAAACTTCGGTGGTCCCAGCTCCTTGGATTGCTTAGCGGTGACCGTCCGAGAGTTGTCAGTGTTTCCATCTTCATTTTGGATAGGAGCCGCCCTCGCTTAATGTTGCATGAATTGTATAAAGCCTCTAAACATCCCATCGTTAATCATTTGATCGTTGTTGTTTACCTGGAGATTATTGTCTTCTTGTTGCACATTATCCTGGGTATTAATTTGTGGTGACTCCACGGTCTCATGTGCTTCATTTCTTACTCAACATTTTGGGATGCCATTTTCAAATACTGCCACAAAACAAGGGTTAATTAAAATATCACATAATATCCCTATACTTTCATCGACCAATTAAATACCAAATAAACTTAGGTAGGTCATACTAGCGAAGGAATTCCAAGTTTCTCTCCTCCTAGTTCTTGTGTCACATCTCAGCCAGGGATCATATCCCTAAGCTTTGATACCAAATGTGACGCCCCCAAAATAGGTATACATCACCCATCTTGAGTCGCCAAATACATGGTACAAAATTCAAATACAACTTAACTATACAATAGTCGTGTAAAATACGACAAAACATAATCTAAGAGTTATAATAAGAATATTGTCATCTAGACAATATCCACACTCAATGGAGTCCTCATTAAAATTATTATCACACTTTTTAACAGAATAGTGAGGACTACTAATGTTATCATCTGGACCGTCACTCCGTTCCCCGACTACTCCCGACCACGTTCTCATTTCTGAAGAAAACAAGAAAGAAAGGGTGAGCTCAACTAGCCCGAAGAAGAAATATTATGACTAAGATAATGTAGAATAAATTATCCTTAGCCTTCAACAGTATAACAACTGACAGAGTATAATAGACAACAAGTTTTAGATCAACAACTGCAGCGGAATAAGCAATCCATTAGAAGAGTCAAGTAGAGCATAAAATCTACTATCTTCTATGATTTAAAAAGGTTTTCATCAACTTTATTGCTGAGACTCAACTTAATAAATAAAAACGAATCATCCCTGCATCACGACCAAGGATATTCATGAACTCATCAATGGTCATGATTATACCGAATAATCTCTAGTCATAACCATACCAACAACTGTTCATCAATGAACTACATACCGATGAGGACTTTTACAACATCATTCGTTACATTACGGTCATGATTATACCGAATAATTCCTAGTCATAATCATACCATGTCCATCTATGCACGTAAGCCAAAGATGACTTTCATCATAATATAAGCATGAGGATGATGACAATGACATAATAATTCAATAAAACAAGTTTAAGGATAAATTTTAAAGATTTATATTTTAATTTATCCAGAAATCAATAACGTCCAAATTGTCAACATGATACTTCTTTGTGGAGTAAAATTCAAGAATGCTCAGAAGAATATTTCCATGAAAGAATCTTTGGATGAAGCCTTAAATATCAAAGATATTCCACTAATTTCATGGAATATAGAAGCCAAAACTTTAACCAACTGAGTATAAGGGAATATATAAAACTGCAAATGGATTTTCGCCCGCCATGCGGTAATCCACATAGACAAGATCATTTCCATAGTTTAATAAGGAATGAATACGAATGATCATTCACCATGCATGTGGTAATCCACATAGACAGGTTATTCCAAAAGAATAATAAAGAATGGAATAATAGAAGAATTCACCATGCATGAGTCCATGTGAGGGGTTATTCCAATGAGAATAATAAAGAATGGACTAACATAAGAATTCACCAGACATGCGATAGACCACATAGACAGGTTATTCCAGCAGAATACTAAATAATGGAACCAGGTCATGCGTAATACGCATCGACAGGATATTCCAACAAAATAATAAAGAATGGAACCAGGTTATGTGTAATCCACATAGATAGGATATTCTAATAGAATAATAAAGAATGGAATAACAGAAGAATTTCACCATGTATGCGGTACTACACATAGACAGGTTATTCCAATATAATAATAAAGAATGAAATAACAGAAGAATTTCACCTTATATGTGGTACTTTGCATAGACAGGTTATTCCAATATAATAATAAAGAATTGAATAATAGAAGCTCTCTTCATGAATACGAAAGAAATAATACCCCTTACCTCAAAAGAAGACTGGATACTGGAATAGTGAGGTAGCAGAATTCTCTTCTTCTTTCTCTATATAATTTCTCTCTATAATAATTGCTCTATAGCTTTAGTGAATTGGTGAGAAATGAAGGAAGAATGAGCTTCTATTTATAGGAAAATATAGTTTCAATAATTGCACGTTTTGGGGCTCGAAATATTACAGTATAATACCTTCCTCTTTTTCTTCATTTTTAATTTAGTCCTGCAAGTATTATCAAACTTGCACCACCTCCCCTAATAGTAAATAATGTGAATCAATAGTAAATCATATGAATAAATAGTTCTAGACATGTGAAAATACGAATTACAGTATAGTACCTCCATCTATACCTCCATTTTTAACTTAGTCATGCAAGTATTATCAATCTTGTACCACCACCCCTAATAGTACAATAATGTGAATCAGTAGTACACACATGTGAACAAATAGTTATAATCATGTGATTTAATAGCAATTAATTGCTCATTTATCCGATTAGTTACCCGATTGGTTAGTATAACTTCCAGACATCAATTAATATCGAAATAAATGTCGATTTCCATTAACACAAATAATTCTAACATAATGGAACTATCAAATTTATCTTTAATCAACACAAATTTATTCATCATTAATATTATAACTCAAAATATTTAACAACAAGGTCGTTCTAAGGAAAGAGGGGGCTTTTCGATAACAATTTCTCCTTATTGGCGCGCAAATAGATGACCAAACCTCTCCTTGATAGAACTTCTAGACATTGTAAATATTGCAATTTAATAATATGAATAACTTTGTCGTCTCAATTATTCATTTAATAATATATCATATTATGCAGATGATACTGTAACAATAATTGAATCAATAATATGAGAGATATGATCTTTGCAATTCTTTCGTAGCAATAATTGAGTATAACCGAGTGACTTCTCACGTAAGCATCAATAATCAATACCGTAAAGCATCTCTTTTGTGCGACCACGCCATATTCTTGTACTTTTTTACTACCGGTAGTTTAACGCTTTTAACGGTAACACTTTCACCGTTATTTTTATAAAAAGATAATCCTGTCGTTTAACGACAATACTTCCATTGTGGGGTCCATCAATAATTGTGCCATCGTACGAATATTCCCTATTAAAATAAATATTCCCCGACCAATCGAATATTATATAACCACTTGCTTACTTGCAAAATTTGTAAATATTACCCATAACTATAACATTATATCAAATCCACACCATAATATTCAAAAATATATTTTGAGAAAATTATTCTTTATTCATAAAAGTTGGGGTCTTACAATGATCATGCATGTCTAGGGATTTGGAGTTTTCTTTTCCATCCTTTCCCGCCATTGTCCCTCAGGGTTACCTCGTGGCATTGTATGATGAAATGGCGGTTTCGCTAGACCCACCACTCCATTTGTTGGACTGTGAGGTGATTATTATCTTGGATGGATTGGCGGTTTATCACGTATGGAGTTTAGAGGGCACTAGTGCCTTGTACGACGGATATTACCCTGACTGCTGTCAGATCTTTGATATGAGTTCCGACGGAGGCGCTCAAGAGCAGGACTATTCGTACAGGTCGTTTGAGCATAGATGCTATGAGTGGGCTATTGAGTGAGCCCATACCCGATGATGTGAGAGTCAGGGATCACATTCTTTGTCGATTGTTCCTGATGATCATTAGGGGCTACTTCGTAGCTGATAACTCTTCTACGGTGTCCTTCTCTTTGATCAGTGCCACTCGACGCATGGACCGTATTGGAGAGTATGATTGGGGTTCCTACACCTTTACCTATTTTCCTCAGGGGAATGTGCATGTGTTCGCAGGGCTTGACAGAGGCTTGGCTAAGATTTTACCCATTTCTGCCGGTGAGTATTTCTCTTGTAATTTCCCATGTACAGGCTAAGAGTGTTGACTGACAGCAGATGTTTGCCTTTATGTTGGCAAATTTGGGCCTACGAGAGGCTCCCATGCTTACGTATAGTGAGTGTGTTAGGATTAGATACCTACCCACAAGGACAGCGATGACATCATTCCATACTAGCGGAGGTCCCTATAGCTGAGGGTTTCACTCATTGCCACCTACATCTGGAGTTGTTGACATCTGATGTCATCACATAGATTCCCTTTTCAGGGGAGCATTTGAGTATTGGATTTGAGGATGGGTACCCGGCTTTTGTCGAACACGTGATTTCTACCCGTAGGATTCCTCTCTTCACAGATGGAGGATGGGAGCTCTATTTAAGAGAGTGTGCTATTAGGAGCACCACAAGATATATTCGTATACCGATCTGGCCTCCTACCAGACATTATTGGCCTATTTTGCAGTCACCCGTCATTGATATCCCCTTGTTAGGTGTTGACAATTTTACATTATCGGAGGTCCACCACTCAAGAGATATTCTAGCATTGGTGGTTCCTCATACCATTGGAGCCTGCACCCGCACCACTCGATTCATCGGGGATATTGTTCTTGGATCCGTGAAGATGATGGATTGGCTAGCACATGTTAGAGTTTCGACTTATTTGACAAAGATTGATGATTTGACTTTAGTTGGACCAGGGCACATTTCTTTATCCGGCAGACTTGGCGAGAGAGATCCTTGAGGTCGATACTTTTGATCCTTCCAGCTCTGGCGCTAGCACCTCAGGTGACCCATATGGCTTTGCCAGTGCAGATCCTCCCTTTTATAGGCCTGACATCCCTGTGGATAGAGATCCAGTGACTTAGGAGGAGTTATATCAGGTGGACAGGATTGATGATGTAAACATTGACACCATTGTTTTCTTCTGATGTATATTCTCGTTATCTCTTTTGATAGGCCTCTGTTAGACACTGGGTGGCTTTCTCCCATTCTCGCTATATCTTTTGATAGGCCTCTGTCAGATGTAGGGCGTCTGTGCCCCTTTTCTTTATATTTCTAGCTTGTACAGAGATGTATTAGATGATGATATACTTAGGAATGTATGTACAGTTTTCCATTCCCTATATCATATTTCCATCTATTGTTGATCATGCATGTATTATGTTATGCATATGTATGTATGTCCAGAGATATTTAGCATTGACCCCTGGATGGTCTTATGACACGGCCCGTACAGATGTCTTCTTTGACAGTTAGCCATATTGATCATACCCCACCATTGTTTGCCTAAGATTGTGGTATGATAGTATGTCACCTTCAGACAGGGTGACTATAGATCAGTTGTTACAACATACTATAACTCTCCTGATGTTTCAGGTTCCCGTAGGCTTTATAGAGGGTATGCTGGAGCATTGGATATCAGAGAGACATGTCTTCCGATTTTGGCATCCACGAGTTCACTCCTACTCTGGAGGAGTATGCATGGTTAATGGCACTGCCTTTGGACAGACCTTGTGTGCATATGGACATCAGGGACATGAGCCGACAATTTATGACTCTCACCGGGTTGAGGCAAAGAGTTATGCAGGATGACATCACATCCGGCCATGTTGTATCCCAGCCTTTTCTAACAGACAGATTTAGCCCTGTGGATAGTTACACATGGCACTCCGGGGATTTCACCATGCTGGAGGATCATTGGCACTTAGCCAGAGTAGATGTACTGCTACTATGCGTGTTTTCGTATGTATATATGTCACGGTACGTGGATGAGCTAGATATTGGCGTTATCCTGGTAGTGAGAGCTCTCAGGGAGGGTCACACCATTGTACCAATGATCATCGCAGAGACACTAAGGTCAGCCATATATTACAGCACTTACCTACGGTGGGTATTCACAGAAATGACTTCGATCGTGTTTATGCGTGTGGTTTATGTCACACTTGAGATCGATTGGCACTTTTAGATGGCATGAATATTATTTCACCCATGATATAGCCATGTCATACTCCTTTCAGCCTGTGGAGTGTACAGATCCTGCATCTTGGTCCATTTTCTGGCGAGGATTGAGATCCGCTTGATATATTATCGTGTCTGTGGCTCACTCACCTCACCTGACTTCATCACTCATGCTCCTCGGGCATGGATTATCTCCCTCTAGCTTGTTTAAGGGCATGACTACTTACCACCCATCGTAGTGATGTGTCGGTTTGACCGGTTCGAGTTTCCATCCTTTTGAGGGGGCATTGAGTTAGCGTTTAGCTTCTTAAAATTTATCGCCAGAGGATAGATCTAGGTTGTATGCTGTTTGGATCGGCGTGAGCTAGCTTAGTTTTCCATCGACCATCCGGGTTGTTCTGCGAGTATTCGTATGGATAGAGACAGAGCGACATTGACTATGGCGGTATCCACGAGTCGGGATTGATTACGATGATGGGGAGCCTACGGAGGAGACTTATATTCCCATCGAGGAGGATTTGTCTACTATGTTGCTAGTAGTTGTGATGGATTCTCCCACTTCAAAGTGCTCTGTGATTCAAAGACATTTAGCACAAGATTTTGAAGAGCGAGTATACATCGATGACCTTTGAGAGAGATCATGCTAGGGCCTCGATGTTGACAGCTCTTGATGGGAGAGACACATCTCTATTAGAGAGAGACGAGGCCAGATCAGCCAGAGATGCCTTGATTGTAGAGCGGGATGCTGCCCTATCTGCCCAGAAAGTGGCCATCACAGACAGTACTTTAGTCAGATCCCTTACGACTGACATCCTTGCCGATATGAGTGCATATATTGATGAGCATCATGCCACCATGCAGTTAGCCTCGGATCTGCTTGCTCGTGTAGATACCATTGGGCAGGAGCTTGTAGCGTTACCTCCTTCTTCGGAGAGGGATGCTATATTAGATCTGATAGTCCGTATACATACAAATCCATAGATAGACTTGTATTTTCCTGCACAGACTAGCTTAGCCATTTTGTCATGTACAACATATATGTATATATCAAACAGTATTATATATGGCAGGGAAATATATTTTGATTCACTTCCCTTTTAGTATTACAGTATTATATATGTACATAGTACCGTTTCACGGTGTCCGAGTTGATGAGTTGTGGAAATTGATCGCCATCCATTTCCTATAGTCTGAGAGCGCCTCCTGTCAATACCTTCTTGACAACAAACGGGCCTTCCCAGTTTGGAGAAAATTTTCCCTTAGATTGATCTTGATTGTTAATGATCGTCTTCAATACCAAGTCATATTGTTTAAACTGCCATAGCCGAACTTTTCTATTGTAGGATCTGGCGATCCTTTGCGGATATAACTGACTACGAAAGATAGCCGTGATTCTCCTTTCGTCTATTAGAGATAATATGTGACGCCCCCAAAATAGGTATACTTCACATATTCTGAGTCGCCAAATACATGGTACAGAATACAAATACAATCTTAAATATACAACATAAGCTGTGAGTTTTAATATAAATATTGTCTTCTAGACAGTATTCAAACTCAAAATAAGTCCTTAATACATTTATTATCACACTATTTCATAGAATAGTGAGGACTACTAATGCTATCATCTGGACCATCACTCTGTTCTCCGACTAGTCCCTGCTACGTTCTCATTTCCTGAAGAGAACAATGAAAGCAAAAGGGTGAGCTCAACTAGCCCAGTAAGAAATATTATGACTAAGATAATGCAGAATAAATTATCTTTAGCCTTTAACAGTGTTAAACTGATACAATATAACAAAAATCAAGTTTAACTGCAGCGGAACAAGTAATCCATTAGAAGAGTCAAGTAGAGAATAAAATCTATTATCTTCTATGATTTAAAAAGGTTTTTCATCACTTTTATCGCTGAGACTCAGCTTAATAAATAATCCACATCATCCTTGTCCTACGACCAAGGATATTCATTAGTATCACGACCACAATTTATCCATGCACTACGGGCCAATGATACTCGTGTTTTCATTAATGGTCATTGATCATGCCAACAACATCATCCATCAATACTACGGGCCAATGAGGATTATTTTACCACATCATTTGTAACTTTACAGTCATGATTATACCGAATAATTACTGGTCATAATCATACCAAGTCCATCTATGCACTACAGGCCACATATGACTTTCGATATAATATAAACATGAGGATGATGACAATGACATAATAATTCAATAAAACAAGTTCAAGAATTAATTTATCCAGGAATCAATAACGTCCAAATTGTCAACATGATACTGCTTTGTGGAGTAAAATTCATGAATGCTCAGAAAAATATTTCCATGAAAAGATACTGGATGAAGCTCAAATATCAAGGATATTCCACTAATTTCATGGAGTATAGAATCCAAAATTTTAACCAAATGAGTATCATAGAATATATGAAACTGTAATGGATTTTCACCCGCCATGCGGTAATCCACGTAGACAAATTATTTCTACAATTTAATAAGAAATGAATACGAAGTGTCATACACCAAGCATGTGGTAATCCACAGAGACAGGTTATTCCAACAGAATAATAAAGAACGGAATAACATAAGAATTTACCATGCATGCGATAGAACGCACATACAGGTTATTCCAACTGAATAATAAATAATGGAACCAGGTCATGCGTAAATGCACAGACAGGATATTCTAACAGAATAATAAATAATGGAACCAAGTCATGCGTAAACGCACAGATAGGATATTCCAACAGAATAATAAATAATGGAAGCAGGTCATGCGTAAACGCATTGCGAATAGGATATTCCAACAGAATAATAAATAATGGAACCAGGTCATGCATAAACGCACAGACAAGATATTCCAACAGAATAATAAAGAAATGGAATAACAAAAGAATTCACCAGGCATGCAATAGACCGCACAGACAGGTTATTCCAATAGAATCATGAAGAATGGAATAATAGAAGAATTTCACCATGTATGTGGTACTTAGCGTGAAAGCAGTTATTCCAACATAATAATAAACAATGGAATAACATAAGCTCTCTTCATGAATCTGAAAGAAATAATACCCTTACTTGAAAAGAAGGGTATTAAATGAGGTAGAAGCGAGGATATACTTGAACAAAACTTGCACTATTCTCTATGCTCAAAGCTTTCTTAAACTCTAAAGAAATACAATCAAGATTATAGAAGAAGAATTCTCCAAATTTACGGTGTGGTTTTCAATTCTAACTAAGCATCCTATTTATAGGAGATTGGAAAGGATACTATGCAATAAAATATAATATATTCTATTTATAATATATATATATATATATATATATATATTTAAAATCTAATAAAACAAATAACTTTATAAAAGTATTATATTTTATATAAAAGATTTTACTATGCAAACACTATCTGAGCACTATGCATAATAAAATATAATATATTCTATTTAAAATTTAATAAAACAAATAACTTTATAAAAGTATTATGTTTTATATAAAAATATTTTACTATCTGAAACACTATGCAGCACTTATGCAAATACTATTCATAATAAAATATAATATATTCTATTTATAATCAAATAAAACAAAACTTTATAAAAAGTTTTATGTTTTATTATATTTATAATAATAATAAAACAAAACTTATCACCGTTATTATAATTCACAATATTAATCGACCAGATCGTTCTCAGAAAAGAGGGGGCTTTCCAATAAGGATTTATCTCTATTGGCGCGCAATTAGGTGACCAATCCTCTCCTTGACAGAACTTCTAGACATCGTTAATATTGCAAATAATAATATTAATAACTTTGTCGTCTCAATTATTGATTTAATAATATATAAAATATTGATAATAATTGAATCAAATAACGTGAGATACTATGCAGCAATTACTATAGCAATAATTGAACAAAACTGAGTGACTTCTCACGTAAGCCTCAATAATCAATACCGTGTACTACTGAAACCACGCGTATTACTGTACTTTTACTATCGAGTAGTTCAACAGTTTTAACATTAAAACTTCTACCGTTATTTTCATAAAAATATTTTTGTCGTTTTCTCAATCCGACAATAATTTCGTTGTGGGGTCCACCAATGATTGTACCATCGTACGGATATTCCCTGATAAAAAGAATATTCCTCGACCAATCAAATATTATATAACAACTTGCGTACTTTGCAAAGTTTATAAATATTACCCACAACTATAACATTATCTCAAATCCACACCATAACTTTGAAAAAAATAGAGAAAATTAAATTTTTATTTGTAAAATTTGGGATTTTATAATCTCCCCTCCTTATGAAATTTCGCCCTTGAAATTTACGTGCATTACACAGTGTCTTAGAACAAATAAGGACACTTCATCATATTCTAACTCTTGAGGTATAACCTTTGAGCGTACAATATATTTCAAGATATTAACAGGTACATCTTCATACGCTAAATTATCCGCTATCTCGTCTGGTTCTAAATTAATAACGTGGTTGAATTAGTCGTCACATATATCGTAACATCGATCGTTAAAAACATTATGAACACGTAATATAATTGGCGGTAAAACGAGTCTATAAGCCACAGTTCCTACTCGATTGAGGATTTCAAATGGGCCAATTAAATCGAGGTTTGAGATTTCCTCTCTTCAGCAACTCTTGCTTTTAAAATAACGCCCTCTTGAACCTTCTTCGTCGTATTCATAAGCTCCTGGTCTGTAGCTTTAGTAGCTTTAACATTATTGACTAAAGTCGGTTCTAATCATATATTCGTTATCTTCACATAGGTTCGTATATTTGTACTCGTAAACGCATACGGATCTTCTACTCAACGCGTCAGCTACCACGTTCGCTTTTCCACGATGGTATTTAATGGTATTATTATAATATTCAACAGCTCGAGCCAACGTCTTTGGCACATGTTACATTCGTTTTAGTTGAAGAAATATTTAAGGGTTTTAGAAATGGGGTTTTATACTGGGGTCAATACAAAATTTGATTTCACGCTCTAGGGTAGGCCAAGAAGTGTTCAGGAATACATCAAGAAATTTATTAACGATAGAAATATCATTCAAAACTCTGACCCTCATCCAAGACTTGGATAGCACGTCACATTGATACCTATCAACTTGCCACCGTTATTCATGACGTCCCCTGCAGAAAGTCTGGCTTAGGTGCATTCCACATAAGGAAGTCACCAATGAAAGGATCGGGACTCTTTACTTATGGCTTGATATGACAATGATTGACTTTAGTGGTTTGATTGCTTGAATTCGCATAACAGGTTGGTTAGGAATATGAAATCTAACAACCTTACGAAAATAATCAATTTTGGCATGATGAGTAGTTAACCAATCGATTCCTAAAATCACATCAAAGGCAAGTATTTTTAAAGAGATAAGATCGACAGGTAACGTGAAAGTGTCGATTTGAATCAACAAGATTTATCAACAGTGGAGGTAACGAAGGTTTCTCCCAACAGAGTTTCAACTGATAAATCAAAGTCTAATTTCTCCAGAGTCAAATTTAAACATTGAGTGCAAGTAGGAGAAATAAAAGAGTGGGTAAAACTCGTATCGAATAAGGTATAGACTTCGCAATAGTTTATAATTAACTTACCCGTGATAACTTCGTTTGAGTTCCTCGACAAACACTCTCACTTAAACTATCGGCTTTGACTTGTCTGAGACATCCTTTGGTGTCACCATCCCAGCTGGACTTGACTTCACTATAAGACAAAATCGAGCTAGGTGAACTTCTCTTCCTCAATTAAAACATACTTTGGATTGTTGCGTACAGTTTAGACGGATGTGTCCCTCCTGTCCGCATTTGAAACATATGACCGGTGGTCGTTCTTCTTCCCTGGAAACAAGTGCTGGTATTGCTGTCTTTCCATCATTATTGAACCTTCTCTTCTTAAAATTTTCACTTCTATTATCTTGGCCATGATTACCAGTGAAGTGGTTACCATTCTTGGAATGATAATTTCCCCCACGATGGTTATCATTGTTCTGATGGCCGTTGCCACTGGTATGATTATTATCGTGTTGTTGGTTGTTACCTTTTGGTTGTGCTGACTCATTATCGCGCTCCACTAACTGAGCCCTATTCACAAATCTGAATATAAACAAAGTTTGTGAGAAATGAGGTATTGACGTATATCAGGTTTCAAATCTCTTAGAAACATTCGTGTCATTCTCTCCTCATTATTGACCAAATGGGATGCAAATAGGGATAACTCCACAAATTTAGCCTCGTATTGTGACACGATCATATTGTTTTGCTCCAACTTGATGAATTCCACCTCCTTCATATGTCGAATACTTTCGGGAAAGTACTTATCGTTAAACAGCTCTTGGAACTTCTCCCAAGACATCTTGAGTGCGTCAGGCTGGGTACGCTTTACAGATTCCCATCAGTAATCTACCTCTTCATGCAACATAAAGGTGGCGAAGGGAACCTTTTGCTCCTTGGAGCATCCTAATACATCAAATATTTTGGTAATCTGCTTTATTCACGTCTCCACCTTAAGTGGTTCTGGCTTTCCCAAAAACTCCGGTTGTCCCAGATCCTTGAACTGCTTAGCGGTGACCGACCATGGGTTGCCATTATTTCCACCTATATTTCAAACAGGAGTCTCTCTTACCTGATGTTGCATGAATTGCATAAAGCCTTTGAACATCCCATCGTTCATAATTTGATCGGTGTTGTAATTTACCTGAGGATTATTGTCTTCCTATTGCACATTATCCTGGGTATTGATCGTTGGTTACTCAACGGTCTCATGTGCTTCATTGCTGATCTTAACATTTTCAGATGCCATTTTCAAACACTGTCACAAAACAAGGGTTAATTAATATATCACATATTATCCCTATACTCTGACCGACCAATTAAATACCAAATAAACTTAGGTAGGTCATACTAGCGAAGGAATTCCCCATCTCTCCCCTCCTAGTTCTTGTCTCACATCTCAGCCATGGATCATATCCCTAAGCTCTGATACCAACTGTGACGCCTCCAAAATAGGTATACATAACCTATTCTGAGTCGTCAAATATATGGTACAAAATATAAATACAATCTTAAATATACGACATAAGTTGTGAGTTTTAATACAAATATTGTCTTCTAGACAGTATTCAAACTCAAAATAAGTCCTCAATACATTTATTATCACACTATTTCATAGAATAGTGAGGACTACTAATGCTATCATCTGGACCGTCACTCTGTTCCCCGACTAGTCCCTGCTATGTTCTCATTTCCTGAAGAGAATAATGAAAGCAAAAGGGTGAGCTCAACTAGCCCAGTAAGAAATACTATGACTATGATAATGCAGAATAAATTATCTTTAGCCTTTAACGATGTTAAACCGATCTGATATAACAAACATCCGGTTTAAGCTGCGATGGAATAAGCAATCAATTAGAAGAGTCAAGTAGAGAATAAAATCTATTATCTTCGTGATATAAAAAGTTTTTCATCACTTTTATCGGCGAGACTAAAGCAATAAATAATCCACATCATCCTATACTACGACATGATATTCATTAGTATCACGACCATAATTTATCCATGCACTACGGGCCAATGATATTCGTGTTTTCATTAATGGTCATGATCATGCCAACAACTGTCCATCAATGGACTACGGGCCAATGAGGATTTTTTACCACATCATTTGTAACTTTACTATTAAATGATTATACCGAATAATTCACAATCATAATCATACCAAGTCCATCTATACTACTGGTCACAAATGACTTTTAACATAATATAAACATGAGGATGATGACAATGACATAATAATTCAATAAAACAACTTCAAGAATTAATTAATTTATTCAGGAATCAATAATGTCCAAATTGTCAACATGATACTACTTTGTGGAGTAAAATTCAAAAATGCTCAGAAGAATATTTCCATGAAAACATACTAGATGAAGCAAAAATATCAAGGATATTCCACTAATTTCATGGAGTATAGAAGCCAAAATTTTATCCAAATGAGTATCATAGAATATATGAAACTGCAATGGATTTTCACCCGCCATGCGGTAATCCACGTAGACAGATCATTTCCACAATTTAATAAGAAATGAATACGAAGGGTCATTCACCATGCATGTGGTAATCCACATAGACAGGGTTATTCCAACGAAATAATAAATAATGGAATAACGAAGAATTCACCATGCATGCGATAGATAATTGCGAACGGGTTATTCCAATGTAATAATAACTAATAGAACCGAATCGTGCGTAACGCGTAGATAAGATATTCTAACGAATAAATAAATAATGGAACCGGTCATGCGTAAGCATTACGCATGTGGATATTCAAATGTAATTATAAATAATGGAACCGGTCATGCGTAAATGCATTGCAGACAAAGATATTCCAATGAATAATAAATAATGGAAGCGTGTCATGCGTAAGCGCATTGACATGGATATTCCAAATGTAATAAAAAGAATGGAATAATAAAATACATAACTTTATAAAAAGTATTACATTTTTTATATAAAAAGATTTTACTATAAAAATACTATGCGGGCATTATACAAACACTATGCATAATAAAATATAATATATTCTATTTATAATCAAATAAAACAAAACTTTATAAAAAGTTTTCTATTTTATATAAAAAGTTTTACATTTTATTATATTTATAATAATAATAAAACAAAACTTATCACCTTTATTATAATTCACAATATTAATCGACCGGTCGTTTCCAAGAAAGAGGGGGCTTTCGGTAAAGGATTTCTCCCTATTGGCGCAAGATTAGGTGACCAAACCTCTCCTTGTGAACTTACAGACATCATTAATATTGCAAATAATAATATGAATAACTTTATCCTCTCAATTATTGATTTAATAATATATAAAATATTGACAATAATTGAATCAAATAACGTGAGATCTATGCATCAATTCATCGTAGTAATAATTGAACAAAAAGGAAAGGTGACTTCTCACGTAAGCATCGATAATTAATACTTTTTTGCTACTATGAAACCACGTGTATTCTTGTACTTTTACTCTAAGGTAGTTCAACAGTTTTAATGGTAAAACTTACATTGTTATTTTAATAAAAATATTTTTATGCGTTTTCTCGATATCGATAATAATTACATTGTTGGGTCCACCAATTATTGTACCATCGTACGGATATTCCCCGATAAAAAGAATATTCTCCTACCAATCGAATATTATATAACAACTTGCGTACTTTGCAAAATTTATAAATATTACCCACAACTATAACATTATCTCAAATCCACACCATAACTTTGAAAAAAATATTTGAGAAAATTAAATCTTTATTTATGAAATTTGGGATTTTACATAATAGGTGATATCATCTTGTACCCATTGGTCTTCATCCAAATTGGCGTCCATCAACACTCGAGGGATTCTATTTCCACCTCTATTAGGAGTATTTCTTCCATTCCATAGACTAATGAGTAGGGATTGCCCTAGTGGAAGTACGCATTGAAGTTCTGTAGGCTAATAAAGTCAGAGGCAAGAGGTCAGGCCATCCTTTGTGATTGGCAGACATCTTCTACATGATCTTCTTGATATTTTTATTAGCCTCTTCAACAACACCATTCTTCTTTGGACGGTAGATGACGGAGTTAAGGTGTTTGATGTGGAATTTGCTGCATAACTCCTCCATCATTTTGTTGTTGAGGTTCTTAGTATTGTATGACATAATTACCTCTGGTTATCCATATCGACAAATGACATTGTTTCTGATGAAAGCAATGATGACTTCTTTGGTAACCCTAGAGAAGGAGGCAACTCATATCCAATTGGTGAAGTAGTCGATCACGGTGAAGATAAACCGATGTCCATTACTGGCTTTGGGCTCGATGGGCCCGATCATGTCGATTCCCTAAATTGAGAAGAGCCATGGCAAACTCATATTGTTGAGTTCCCTTGGAGGGGCATGGATAGCATTTCCATGCATTTGGCATTGATAGCACCTCTTGACTTGATCATTACAGTCAGCTTTAAGCGTAAGCCAGTAATGCCCTATTCTGAGGATCTTCTTAACAAGTAAGGGTCCGCTCATGTGTGGGCCACATACTCCACCATAGATTTCATCCATGAGCCTCTGAGCTTGGTCTTTGTCCAAACATCTAAGGAGTCCTAATCCTGCATCTCTTTTGTGGAGTGCATCTCCGCTCAAGTAGAATTCAATAGCCATTCGATGGATCCGCCTTTTTTCAGTTGGGCTCACCTCAGCGGGTGTAGATCCATCTCCCAAATACTCCTTGATATGCTGATACCAAGGGTGTTGGATGGAAGGTAGCTCATCTGATACTTCTCCAATGTAATTCCTATAGGCTGGAGCCTTTTGTAGGGAAACTGGGATGCTTGGCATGTTTTCCTTGTCTTATATGTTGATCAAGGAGGCCAAAGTTTCTAGCACATCCGCAAAATCATTCCTACTCCAAGGAATATGGAGGAAGTTTACTTCTTCGAACTCTAAAGCCATCTATAAAACTTGCCGATGGTAAGACAACAAATGTAGCTCTTTGGTTTGATAGATTCCCGTGGTTTATTTCATTACCAACTCTGAATCCCCAAAGACAGTTAACCATCTGATACCCATTGATTGGGCAAGTTTAAGCCCATGATCTGACCTTCATACTCTACATACATGTTGTTGGTCTTGATAAATTAAAATTTGTGGCGATGAGATCTGCTCCCGTGCGGATACTAGAACTGCTCCAGCTCCAGAACCTTCCATGTTAACAGCTCCATCAAAATACATTTTCCATGTATGGCATACATTGTACTGATGGTGTTGCTGAATTTGACCCCATCATCGGGGAAGTATGTTTCTAAGGGTTTGTAATCCCATGCGGATGCGGTGGCCAGTTGATCCTCAATTCCTTGTCCTTTGATGAACTTTTGCGTCACGTAGACGATGTTAAATTATTGTAGAATCAACTGCCATCTGGACAGTCGACAATTCAATATGGGCTTACTGAACACGTATTTAAGAGGATCCACGCGGGATATGAGATGGGTTGTGTGACCATGAAGGTAGTGATGTAACCTCATGGAAGCCCATGCTAAAGCACAACAAGTCTTCTCAATTAGAGTGAACTTGTGTTCACTGCTGGTGAATCTTTTGCTAAGGTAATAGATAGCTCGCTCTTGGCCTTTATCGTCCTTCTGTCCCAACATGCAGCCCATAGCATTATCATTAATGGACAGGTACATGAACAGGGGAACATCATCCCTGGGAGGTACCAAAATAGGAGCGTTAACCAACTGCTCTTTGATTGTAAAGAAGGCTTTCTGATACTCATCATTCCATTTCATGGAGGAGTTCTTCCTTAACAGCTTGAAGATGGGCTCACGGGTTGCTGTGAGTTGAGAAATAAACTTGCTAATGAAGTTGATTCTTCCCAAAAATCCCCATATTTCCTTCTTTGTCTAAGGAATGGGCATTTCCTTGATGGCCTGGATTTTGGTGGGATCTAGCTCAATCCCTTTGTGGCTGACTAGGAAATCTAGCAACTTTCTTGATTTAATGCCAAAGGCGCACTTGGCTCGATTCAACTTCAAGTTGTACTTACACAACCTGTTGAAAAGCTTTCTGAGATGGTCTAAGTGGTTTTCCTCCCTTCAGAACTTGACAATGATGTCATCCACGTAGACCACTATCTCTTTTTGCATTAAGTCATGGAAAAGAGCCATCATAGCTCAATGATAGGTTGCTCCGACATTGATGAGGCCGAATGACAACCATCTATAACAAAAGGTTCCCCAAGGAGTGATGAAAGTAGTTTTCTCACGATCCTCCTCAGCAACCATAATCTTATGATACCCCGCAAAGCAATCCATAAAGGAGTACATGTCGTATTAAGTAGTATTGTCAATGAGAATGTGGATAAATGGCACGGGAAAGCTATCCTTAAGGCAAGCTTTGTTCAGATCCTGGTAATCCACGCAAACTCGCACCATTCCTCTTGGTTTAGGCACAGGGACTATGTTTGATAGCTATTCAGGGTATGTAGACACCATGATGATGCCTGCTTGAAATTGTTTCACAATTTCTTCATTAACCTTTAAACTCCACTCAGGTTTCAATTGCCTGAGCTTCTGCTTGACTGGCTTGAATCCCTTTTTAATAGGAAGGCAATGAAGGATAATGTCGATTGGATAAACCCACTACTATGTCTTTATGAGACCATGCAAACACATCCACGAATTGGGTTAGTTCTTGTGACCATGTCAATTCGTTGGTTTGGAGTGAGTTCTGAACCAATCTGGATTAGTTTATGGTTTTCTAAGGTTCTGAGATTGAAAGAAGTGGTCTAATCAAGGTTAGGTTAAGGTTTGTCTTCGACCCATTACTTGATCTCCTGAGGTGTCTCAATGTCCTCTTGTATTTCCATCACGTCTAAGTACAACTTTTCATTAAAGTTACAGTCCTTGCGGAGAAAAGGCACCTCATCAGCAAGTACATGCACATCTAAATTAAGAGTCCTGAAATAAAATATGCTTTCAGTTAATATATGAAACTGTTCAATCATACAAAGTGTTAGCATGTACTAATAAAACAAGCGCTAATATTATATGTAAAAGTAAGCAATTAAAGTTATCTATAGGGCAGATGGAATTTTCTGTCCATTTTACCCTCGTCAACCAATGCATGGAGTGATGTTCCAATTGTCAAGGATAAAGTCCTGATGGACTACAGTGATGGAGGGGATATCATTGTCCTCCTCTTCCCTAATGATGACCATGATATCTCGGCAATCATCGTCTAGGGTGTATCTGTTTGTATGTTCATCATGGATAATGATGCATATGCCTGACATCATCAGGGCGTTGTCTTGTTTACATTTTCGTTCCCTCTCTTCCACTTCGGGATCAGGAATCATGACCTTTTTTGCATTAACCGGTTCTGGGTTGGGAAATAGCATAGCCATAATATGGGCTGGAACCTTTACCGGAGACTATATCAGCTCAGGAGTTGCAGGTGAAGAAATCGTCGTGTGGCTGAAGTTAAAGGAATCTGTTTGTGTTTATGAGGATTCCTGTGACTGGAGCTAGCAGAATAGCCTAATCCAGCTATCCCTATTTGACTGGGCACTTGAATTGGGTACTTAATACCCTGATGCTCTTAGCCCAACCCTTGTCCAGGTTGATGACCCAATGACATCATCTCTTGAGTGTTTGACATAACCTCGGCAAAAATCTTGGGTGTGAGAGGTGGTGCCCCAATGGGATGATAATGAGTGTTGCTCACCTCCAGAGCATGGAAACTGACCGACTCAATTTCTGAATTGAAGCTGATTAGTGGTGTATCACTTTGTTCCGGACATTCTGGCTCAGCATTAACAATGACTAGGCTATTGTTGATAATGTACTTGAGTTGCTGATGAAGAGTGGAAGGGACAACTCCAGCCATATGAATCCATAGTTTTCCCAACAACATGTTATATCTTGCGGCTATTTTGAGCACATGAAAGGATACATTGAATGTATGTGAACCAATCTCCACTGGTAATTCAATTACTCTAATGACGTTTAGTCGGGATCCATCAAAAACTTTGATAATCATATGGCTACTTTTGATCCTTTTGGGGTTGATGTTCATCTTCTCCAAGGTAGCTTAAGGACAGATATTCAGAGATAAACCTCCATCAATCAAGAGTCCTCTAACCATGTATCTGGAGGATAAAAGCGCTATGTGCAACCACTTGCTTGATGACCGCCGGTAGCTTCGATTGGTAGGTTGTCATCGATGAAAGATATCACATTGTTGTTGAAAATGTGATCAACTAGATGTTGGAAATTTTCCACATCCACTGATTTCGGTAAATGGGCTTCTTCCAAGACCCTTAGAAATATCTTCCTGTGATCTTCAGAAGTGAAAACCAAGTCCAATATGGAAATTTGCTGTGGAGCTTCTTTCAAGCTCAAAACCACTTTGGCTTCATTATGGCTCATAGTACGGAGGAACTCTTCAATCTTCTCCATGGGAACTTTCCCATTTGATTTGATGGCGGGTTTCATCACCCAAAGGGGAAGATCCTTGACACGCCCATAATTCCATGGGACTTTTTCAAGTTGACAACGGGATCTTTGGGGTCCAGATGGTAAGTTAATTGGCTCTGGTCCAGCCACTTTCAAAGGATTGTCAGCTCCTTTGAGTTGAATTGCTTGTATTGTGAGTGGTCTGGCAGCCAAATCATCCTCAACGGAGATAACTGCTACGCCATCCTTCCATTTTGTAGGACATGTGTTCCCACTCTCAAGTAACAAAGTGTCATCGTCTGCCATTTGCAGGACACCGCAATCAATTAAATTTTGAATGAGGTGGCGGAGTGCCTAACATTCTTCTGTGCTGTGACCGAGAGAGTAAGAGTGATATTGGCACACTCCCTCTGAAATAAATCGTCTGGAATGGGGATTGATCGGAGGTAGAAGGGATGTAATTCTTCCTTCATTGATCAACATTTGAAATATCTCCTCCTTAGGTTGGCCAAGATATGCAAATTCCCGTTTGTTGGCAAAATCCTGACGGGCTTTGGCACTTTCTCTTTTTTGCAACTTTATTGTGATGCCCCCAAAATAGGTATATATCACCTATTCTGAGTCGCCAAATACATGGTACAGAATACAAATACAATCTTAATTATACAACTGTCGTGTAAAATACGACACAACAAATGCTGTGAGTTTTAATACAGATATTGTCATCTATACAATATCCACACTCAATGGAGTCCTCATTACATTTATTGTCACACTATTTAATAGAAAAGTGAGGACTACTAATACTATCATCTAGACCATCACTCCGTTCCCCGACTCGTCCTAGCTATATTGTCATTTCCTGAAGAGAACAGTGAAAGAAAGGGTGAGCTCAACTAGCCCAGTAAGAAATATTATAACTAAGATAATGCAGAATAAATTATCCTTAGTCTTCAACAATGTTAAACTGATAAAATATAATAGACATCAAGTTTAACTGCTGCGGAATAAGCAATCCATTAAAAGATTAAAGTAGAGAATAAAATCTACTATCTTTTACGATTGAAAAGGTTTTTCATCACCTTTTATCGCTGGGACTTAGCTTAATAAATAACCCACATTATCCCTGCACTACGGCCACAGATATTCATTAGTATCACGACCACAAATTATCCATGCACTACAGGCCAAGGATATTCGTGTATTCATCAATGGTCATGATCACGCCAACAACTGTCCATCAATGCACTACAGGCCAATGAGGACTTTAACCATATTATTTGTAACATTACGGTCATGATTACACCGAATAATCCCTGGTAATAATCATACCAAGTCCATCTATGCACTACAGGCCACAGATGACTTTCAAAAAAATATAAACATGAGGATGATGACAATGATATAAGATTTAAATAAAAAAATTCAAGAATTAATTTATTCAGGAACTAATAACGTCCAAATTGTCAACATGATACTTCTTTGTAGAGTAAAATTCAAGAATGCTCAGAAGAATATTTCCATGGAAAGATACTGGATGAAGTGTAAATATCAAGGATATTCCACTAATTTCATAGAGTATAGAAGTTCAAACGTTAATCAACTGAGTAAAATAAAGAATGGAATAACAAAAGAAATCACCATGCATGCGGTACTTCGCATAGATAGGTTATTCCAACAGAATAATAAATAACGGAACCAGGTCAGGCGAAATTCAAACCGACAGGATGTTCCAACAGAACAATAAAGAATGGAATAACAACAGAAATCACCATGCATGCGGTACTTCGCATTGACAGGTTATTCCAACAAAATACTAAATAACGGAACGGGTTAAAGTAAATTAAATGCAAGCGAGGATGTTCCAATGAGAATAATAAAGACGGAACCCGGTCCCATGTAAAATGCATGTATGTGGATATTCCAATGAATAATAAAGACGGAACCGAGTCCAAATAAAAGCATGCATGTGATATATTCAAATGAGAATAATAAAGAATAGAATAAAGAAGAATTTCACCAAGTATAGGGTAGCTTTGCATGATCTGAGTTATTCGATAGAATAATGAAGAATGGAATAATAGAAGTTCTCTTCATGAATACAAAAGAAATAATACCCCTTACCTTAAGAATAAGAGTACTGAATATATGAGTAGTGAAGTAGCAGAATACTTTTTTTCTTTCTCTCTACAGTTTATCTCTCTAGAGTTTCAGTGAATTCATAAGAAATAATGAAGGAATGAGCTTCTATTTATAGAAGAATGGACTGCATAGTAACTAACTCATGAACGGTCCAGATTGATTTACTTTTAATCGGACGATCCATATTTAAAGCAAAATCTTTTAAATAAAATATAATATATTCTATTTATAATCTAATAAAACGAATAACTTTATAAAAGTATTCTATTTTATATAAAAGATTTTACTATGCAAACACTACTCTGTGCATTTATGCATAATAAAATATAATATATTTTAATTATTGTCTAATTAAGCAGATAACTTTATAAAAGTATTCTATTTTATATAAAAAGGTTTTACTATTAGCCTTATAAAACGAATAACTTTATAAAAGTATTATGTTTTATATAAAAAGCTTTTACTGTTTTATTACATTAATAATACTAATAAAACAAAACTTCATCATCATTATTATTATTCACACTTTATTAATCGACCGAGTGTCGTTCTCGGGGAAGAGGGGCTTTCCATAAGGATTTCTCCTATTCAAGCATGATTAGGTGACCAAACCTCTCCTTGGCGAACTTCTAGACATCGTTAATATTGCAAATAATAATATTAATAACTCTGTCATCTCAATTATTGATTTAATAATATATAAAATATCGATGATAATTGAATAAAAATGAATGACTTCTCACGTAAGTATCAATAATCAATACTGTAGTGCTACTCTTATGCAACCACGCGTATTCTTTGTACTTTTACTACTAGAGAGTAGTTCAACCGTATTAACGTGTAAAACTTACCGTTATTTTTAATAAAATATTTTTGTCGTTTTCTCAATCGACAATAATTCTGTTGTGGGGTCCACCAATGATTGTGTCGTCGTACGAATATTCCCTATTAAAACAAATATTCCCCGACCAATCGAATATTATATAACAACTTGCGTACTTTGCAAAATTTATTAATATTACCCACAACTATAACATTATATCAAATTTATTCCATAATATTCAAAAATGATATTTATAGAAAATTCATTTTTATTCATAAAAAGTTGGCGTCTTACATTTATCCTCCAGTGTTTCACTTTTTGAAGGCGAGGATGGAATATTCATGACAAAAGGAAGGAGACTAGCATGGTCCTGAATGATTAATTGGCGCGTGACTTGGTGTTGATGAATCACAAGTTCTGCCAAATGATCTACTTGTTTGCAAAGAGTCTTATCTTTCGCTCCATCATAAACTAGAACTGCGCATAATCCCATCTATCAGCACCGTCTTTGCTGGTCTGGGAAGATTCAACAATGTAATTGGAACTTTGTCCACTTCTCCAATTAATCATATTGACATCTCCTTCTTTGTGTTGAGGAAGAGGATTGTCTTGCACATGAGGTTGGTCGGGTTTAGTCACGAAAATCTCCCCATTGTCGATTAAGTCCTGGATCTTGTGTTTCAAGGCCCAACAATCTTAACTGTCATGTCCAGGTGCCCTGGCATGATAAGAACACTTCCGAGTAGCATTAAAATCCTTCCAATTTGGGTTGGCTGGTGGAAGAAGATGTGTAATTTTCTTCTGAGTGGTCAGAAGAGTAAGGGTGTGAACACTCGGGGGCGTCTGACTTCTCCACCTTTAGGCAATGGAGGGTTTAAGGACTGTGCTTGCAAAGGGGAGTAATTTCTCCTCTGGATATGCATATTCTGACTGCCTTTTTGACCTTGTAGTATTAAGGAAACATCTTCCTCTTTCTTTTTATGCACCTTCCGGGGGTTGTTTCCATAAGTTCCAGACTGGATGTGCTCAAACAATCGCTTTAAGAGCTAGCTTAGGTCTTAAATCTTTCATGACTTCAATCCCATCTCAGCCATTTCTCCGTGTTTGATTATTTCAGAAAATGGCTTGCCAATGCCAGCTAAGACTCTTTCATAGAAAGGAGATTCTTATATGTCTATGAAGGTCATGACCATTTTTGATTTCATCATGGAAGGAATAACTTGAGCAACAAGGAGCCTCCACCTTAGAGAATACTCTCTAAAAGACTCAGTAGACTGTTTCTTGATCTTGGTAATCTGGTACCGGTCAAGAGCCATATGAGATTGAAAGCTATACTGAGTGAGGAAGGCATGAGCTAGTTCCTCCCAGCTATGGATCTTTGAGTTGTCTAATCTGGTATACCACGATCGGGCTTCTACAGTAAGACTCTTCTGGAACAGCTGCATTCTGAGCTTCTCTTCCTTTGCATAAGATCCAAGTTCTCCGATAAATATCTTCAAATGTGTGTAAGGTTCTCCTAACTCATCGTACTTTTCAAAGTCAGGAGTTTTGAACTTCTTTGGATAATGCACACCAGGGAATATACAAAGGTCAGCATATGAAACACTCCCGTGTGTTCTAATCCCTTTGATAGAATGAATGGTTTCCTCCATTTGAAGGACTTTTTTCTTGATATCACCGATGTCTGGATCTTCTTTAAGATAGGTGTTTTCAGGAATTTTGTTGGTCGTATCCAACTGCAGTTCAGGATTTATTTTATCTTAATCTTGTGCTCCTCCTTGTGTAGAGGATTCTGTATGTACGAGTATTCGCGAACCCTGAGTAGATTGGTGTAGTTCTTTAAGTATAACAACCAAATCTGTAATTTGCTTGCTTAATCCATCAAACTCTTCTCGTGAGACAGGAGCAGGATTAGACTGGTCAGACGAAGACATAGTTGGCTCTAGGCTCGTGGCCTTTTTGGATTTTGAGCGAATAATATGCCCAATTGTTTCCCTACAAAAATTTATGTAGTTTAGTCTTAGGGAATGTATAAATGTTTACATGTTATCATAATGTGTACATTTTAGGAATATTATCCTACAAAATGGGTGTCATTTGATAGCATATCATGCATGTGCAAATATTCTTCATATTTTCAACTACAAATAGATGAACATGGAATAAAATTACAAGTAATTGTCTTTACAAGTAATTAAAAATGGAAAGCATGAAGAGACTTTCCCCCAGGTTTGGTTTATCAGAGGCTGACCTATCTTAGGTTACTCTCGCGGCTTTTTGGCATGAAGGTTCCCAGATTATCGCAATCTACTTGATGGGAAGTTAATCCGGTATTTCAAATGGAGCGAATTTGGGTGGTGCCTTTCCTGAGCCTTGTTGGAATTAGTCTTTAGTCTAGAAATCAAACACCGACAGGATAGCCTCCTGGTGGAGGAAAAACACAACATACATTCATATACAATGTGTCTCACCATTTATGAAAATGATGACATGTGCGAAGCACTAATATCACATATAGATATTTTGCAGTGCAGTAAAAAATGAATTCGTACACATTCATCAAAAATGTAAATGCAACATTCACACAAAAGCATATAACTGTTTTGAAAAGCTTGTAGTAGCGGCTTAAGCCCCTTACTGGAGTCCCCAATAGAGTCGCCAACTGTCGACGTCAGAAATTTTATTTGTCCCTTTTCTGTTCTTGTTCTTTGGTGTTCTCATGTTATGTGTGATTTGTTTGAAAAAACAAGTGAAAAAGGTCCGACATGTATATGTTTACGATTTGACTGTAAGAGTCGCTAGTTGGTGTTTTTAACTGGTTGGACCAACACAACTGAGAAAAGATTTGCACATTGACCCAATAATGTGACACATCTAAATGAGTCTATGAAACCAAGATTCATTTGGGTTCGAGGGCTTGATTATGCGTAGCGAAGGTGTTAGGCACCCTCTAACATCCGTGTTACCACGGTGATCGCCACTTTTCAAGAAACTATTATATGAATGTGTGTGTGTATGTGTGTGGGTCAATGTGTTGATATTTGGAAGTAGTGTGAGGCGTCGTTCGCACCTATATACAAAGGGTTTGAATTTGTATGAAAAAATTAGTTTTAAACATGATATAGAAGTGAGGTTTTGTAAAAGAGGTTTTTTAAACCCTGTGCTCAATAGTAATTGAGACCTTTTCATACTTTCACTTTATTGTTAAATGTTCGGATTGATTGTTTTTATTTTAGAGATGCGAAGAATCTTCGAGAAAATAATATATAGTAGTGCCGAACTCCTCATGGTCATGAAAGCCATTTAAGGAAATTAAAACACCATGAATAATTTAGAAGCTGCTTATAGCTGAAAAATGTCCATCACGGGAACCGAATCTAGATTCAATGGACTGAATCTGTGATCACATGATTCCTAGGCTCACATGATGCCGCAGTAAGCAGTTATATATACATAAAAGCTGTAAACATATATATACAGACATGATCAACCACCACGAAGCACCTCCATGGGGGATCGGAAATATAAATATATAAAAGTGGTAAATATATATGTATATATAGACATGATCAACCACCACGAAACACCTCCATGGGGGATCAGAAATGTAAATATATAAAAGCGATAAATATATATAGAGAGACATTATCAACCACCACGAAGCACCTCCATGGGGGATCAGAAATGTAAATAAAGCAATAAATGCGATCAACCCAAGCACGAAGTAAACTTGAAAGGGACTAAATGTAAAGAACGCAAGAAAACAATCAACCACCACAAATTAAACTCTAAAGCGACTATGTAAATAAAAGCGTTAAAAGGCCACGAAGTAAACTCTAGGCCTGATAGAAATATATATATGTATATATATATATATATAGCAGTAAACGCACAGGATATATATCGATCTCGTCTCGGTTTATCATTTGAAAGAATTTGTCGCTATATATATATATATATATATATATATATATATATATATATATATAAGTAAAAACACACGGGATATAAAATCTAGGCTCATCACAAAGTTTGACAACAGTTTATATATATATATATATATATATATATATATATATATATATATATATATATATATATATATATAAAAAGTAAGTAAGCAGCTCGGGCGTGAGTCCAGGCTCAATCGAGGCATAACTCGATAATGTTAGTCAATATATATAAATATATATATATAAAAATATATATATATATAAGTATATATATACAGACAGAAATGAAAACCACGGATCGAAGTCCGGGCATACACACACAACACGACTCTCAACGTGAAGAAGAGTGTGTGCAAAGATGAAGAGAAAGGCTTTATAATGTGTAAGAAGGCTTATATATAGTGGGCTTCCAAAGAAGACTTCTATGACTTTAAGTGGATGAACACTCGGCTCCCGCAGGTAAAAATATAGCTATATGTAAGCTAACAAGTGTTTAAAATGAGAAAGCACTCAATATGGGGTGTGTACAAAGCAAATTGGACAGGGCTTCCTCGCCTTTCTTCTCTTGAATATGGCCACCCCAAGCTCTATATTTATAGAGTGGGAGCCGCAGGTGTATCTGCGGCAACCGCAGATGTACCTGCGGCTGGCCGGGGTGCCCCGGGCCCCATGGGTCCCACCGTCTTGAAGTACATGCACGTATACAACATGATCTCTGCTCGAACTTGTAGAACTTTAATCTGAGCATCCGATTGAGGTGTATAAGACCTGTTTTGGCTTGCTATTGTCGAGAGCTATGCAATGATATGGGATTAGAGTTTGTATAAAGTCAGGAAGATGGAACCATGTCCTATCTCTTCAAGCTTCAAATTCTATCAGGTGTGCTGTCTTGCGTAGTAGTCACTCGAGATTGCAACTCCTTGGTTCTTGTGGGACATTGTTGTGTAGAATGTATGTTGATTATTGTTTATTGAGATGACGCTATGTGGGTTTGAGGTGGTAATTTGATAATTTTGCTCTTCACCGTGGTTATCTCAGTTTTGGCTGATATAGCAGATGTTGCTCAGGGTTATCTCTGAGATTGGACCGCTGCAAGTGTTGAATGCCCTCAAGGTTGTCTCTGAGGTGTGCCTGTTGTAAGACCCCGAATTTTATGAAATGAAAGTATTCAATTTTCTTATAATTATTATTATTTCGTAAATGATTAAATTGATAAAAGGTTAAAGTTAAGGGTGATATGTGAAAATTTTGTACAATAAGCAAGTTGTTATAAAATATTTGGGGAATATTTTTTTGTCGGGGAATATCCATACGACGACACAATCATTGGTGGACCCCACAACGGAAGTATTATCGTATTTAGAAAACGACAGTATTATCTTTTTATAAAAATAACGGCAAAAGTGTTCTGAATTAAAATTGTTAAACTACCCTAGTAGTAAAAATGCGATGTCGTGTTATTGCATAATAGTAGCGAGCGGTATTGATTATTGATGCTTACATAAGAAGTCACTCAGTTATACTCAATTATTGCTACAGTAATTACTGCATCATGTCTCTCATATTATTGATTCAATTATTGTCACAGTATCATCTATATAATATGTTATATTATTAAATCAATAATTGAGACAACAATGTTATTCATATTGTTATTTGCAATATTGATAATGTCTTGAAGTTCTTTCAAGGAGAGGTTTGGTCACCTAATTGTGCGCCAATAAGGAGAAATCCTTATCGGAAAGCCCCCTCTTTCCTGGGAACGACCTGGTTGTTAAATATTGTGAGTTATAATATTAATGATGAATAAGTTCGTGTTGATTAAAGATGAAATTGATAGTTCCATTGTGTTGGAATTATTAGTGTTAGTGGAAATCGACATTTATTTCGATAATAATTTATGTCTGGAGGTTATATTGACCAATCGGGTAATTAACCGGATAAATGAGCAATTAATTGCTATTAATTCAAATGCTTTACATGAATGAACTATTAATTCACATGATTTACTATTAGGGGAGGTGGTGAAAGTTTGATAATACTTTCAGGACTAAATTAAAAATGATGAAAAATAGTAAGGTATTATACTGTAATATTTTGAGCCCCAAAACGTGCAATTATCGAAACTATATTTTCCTATAAATAGAAGCTCATTCTTCTTTCATTCTCACCAATTCACTAAGTCTCACAAGAGCAATTATTATAGAGAGAAATTATAGAGAGAAAGAAAAAGAGAAGTCTGCTACTTCATTATTCCAGTATCCAGTTTTCTTCTAAGGTAGGGGGTATTATTTCTTTCGTATTCATGAAGAGAGTTATTTTCTTTTAATACTCGTAAGGGTTGTTATTCCATTCTTTATTATTCTATTGGAATAACCTGTCTGTGCGGTCTATCACATGCCTGGTGAATTCTTTTGTTATTCCATTCTTTATTATTCTATTGGAATAACATATACATCTTGATCTATCACATCTTGGTGAATTCTTACATTATTCCTTCTTTATTATTACATTTGAATAACTTTTATGCGTCTTTGTGGCGCCCCAAATTCGGGTATCTTCCAACCCGACAGATGGTGCTCCACTTTACTAATATCCATACAATCATTCCATTGAAATACAACAAAATGAATGTAATTACTATCTTCTTATTACAATCAAAGTATAATCCTTCCGAGGTTCATTAACCGATTACATCGTTTGTTGTTCATAATATAATAATACATACAAACGTACTAATCTATTACACGATGGTTAAGCATCCATCTTAGCTTTGCCCTTATCTCTCTTGGTATTCACAGTACGTTCATCTTTAACTGCAGTTATATAATTCACGAAGGAAGTGAGCATGACAACTCAGCAAGTTTAATCAAGGAAAACAGTAATACCACATTCATGAATTATATAACAATTCCGACATAACTAAATAATAGTTATGAAGTATTATGAATCAATAATACTTTAACAGTTTATAACATCAATTCCCAAAGTATAGAATAGATTAGAAATTACCGGCAAATCGGTCGATAGACCATGAACAATAACTTTCGGTTTTCATACTTGAAAAGGAGTCCACAAGACTTACTAAGGCCATTCATACAGATAACTTACGAGCACTTCTAGGTGATCGACCCTATAGTACTCTATGTTGATCAATACTCATTCATTAAACTTATTTACGTTTAATATTTTGGCAAACTTCATTGTGCCCATCGAATAATCGATGAAAAATACTTTTGTTTGTTCATAGACAAACCTTACCTCCACGTCCGTACCAATTACTTGGCATAGGATAGCGTTAACATTTCTATATAGAATGATATGAACAATAATCAATCTATATATTACGAATAGTCTAGCCGAGTTAAAATCTGGCATTGACCCTTTCTTTAAAATAAGTCTTGCAATTCAGTTCAACGAATCACATAAAACTTGGCTAACATGGAAGTTAGACAAGCGTTAAGAAAACTTGCCTTTTAACATCTTCAAATAACTTACTTGATTGACCACATCCTTTACAGAATCTACATGATATATTCACATAGCACACTGTAATTAGCTATCAAACAACTATTCACATTGTTCCTATAGGCTTCTTTCTCTTCTATGTCTTTGTTAACTTAATATCTTTATTAAAGTCAACAAGACTTATTACCCTTCATCCCGGTTTATTACTCAACTGACGTTATTAATCGGACTCGAACTTCGTTGATAAAGTACCAACTTTGTTCATCGTTGTTAACTTATTAACATGCATTCCATTCCTAAGTTTCATATCATATACCTTAGTATAGGTAGTATAGGAATAGCTTTAATACACTTATGAAGTTAACAAACATTACCCCTTTAGGTCTCAAAACAATTGAAGTTCAAAACCTAAGTCAATATCTGAAAGCCCGATCACTTTCAAGTGCTTTGTGGCTGACCATCCTAACACTAGACTAGTCTTTGCGGCCTTGATTAGCGAGGTGTTTGGGCTTCGATCTCGGTCTTTATGACGCGAAACGGTTGGTCTTTGCGACATGGCAATTCTATATGATGTCTAGCGCCGCAGCGCCAGACCTCAATTGCAGAACCTCAGCAATTTCCAAAATTTTTGTGAAATTCTCGGGGCCGTAACTTCTTCTTTATAAGCCCGATTTGGTCCGTTCGAAAGCCTACACATCATAAATGACATAATCTACGCGTTCATATAAGAATTCGACACTTTCGAATCTGTAAGTCAAAATTCACTATTGAGTTCATTTTTTAGACGTTCGGAAACATTAATGAGCGTTCAATGCTCGTTTACTTCGTTTTAAGTCAGAATCTGATGATTCTTGAACCCACAACTCTTAATCACCCTATCTCACGTGTTGACATTGAAAACCAACGTTTTTAAGTCTCACGACAACATTTGACCCTTAATCCGGAATTCAACGTTTTCGACGTTTAACGTCTAATTACGTAAAATTCACCATAACTTCTTTACTAGGGTTCTCTAAGCCAAATCACGTGGAATACTCCATGGATTTTGTATCTACATCATAACCAAACAAGATGCATATATTAACATATTGATGGAGTTCAATCTTTTATAAACAATCGATCTCAACAAACAATATTTTCATGGTTCAAAACTATATTAAACCTTATGATTCTTATAATCTCATAACTTATAGAGATTGAATCTACGGTAAATAATCTTTAATCTCTCATTCAAGACATATACCACCCATCTATGATTCTTCAATATAAAAGAAAAATCAAAAAGGGATGGAGAGGAAAGGTAAGGATTATAACTTAAGAATTCTTATGAAACTTTCTTGGAAAACTCTATGATCAAGCTTCCAAAGTGAAGATTTGTAAGTCTAACTCTCTTTCTCTCTTAAATAATCTAGGTTGGGAATTTTTAAAACTCTCAAATGAAACAATCTAGCCTCATATTTATAGGAAACTAAAATGGAGGGAAATTTGGACAATGAACCATCACCTCCTTGTTATTCATGTGTGGTCACCAAGTAAAATACTTGGTGACCAAGACTTATGCTTGGCTCCCACATCAAGTGGCCAGCCCACCACCCCATGAGTCATTCCCATGGGTTGCCCCATGGGTTTTACCCATTCGGTGACCCACCGGTTCGATCCACGGTTCAATTTTCTTGAATTGGGCTTAATCAATATATCATTGGGCCTTGACTTGGGCTTAATCAATTTAACCCCTTGGGCTTGTTCATTAAATAAATTGGACCAAACATAATCCAACTCAAATGAATTGACATTAAGTCCTAGCTTAATTCTATAATATGAATCGTATCCCATACGTATAATTCACATATTCTCTCCGTATACTACTCGTACAATAATCGTATTGCACTTCGTATTTACTCAACGTATTATACATAGATACTAAATAGTATCACCAAATGTATAACACTCGCATTAACACTAACGCCATTCCTTCTACGCGTATTATTTTCTTCTCGAAAATCAATATACTCAACCCTTAGGTTTTAAGTCCGCAGGCAAAAACTGCATTTGCCATAAATAAAATATTATCAGATATTCCATCTTATCACGATATTCTATCATTAAGCATTTCTCAGAACTTCAAAATAATTCCCCGAACAGAAACGGATGAATAGTGTTTTTACGAAAATTTCTCGGAAAATAATTATTTTCTTCTTGGAAATTCCAAACAAATATTTCTAGCACGTAGCCAGAATACTAAACAAGTTAGCACATTCTCGGTCATAGAACGACCTTCACATAGCTTAATCACAAAGTAATCAATTAAATTCATTTAATTCACATAATCAAATAAAAATTTAATTGCCATAAAAATTCGATTTTCTCGGGCATTACATTTGCGATCTATCGCATGCTTGGTAAATTCTTCTTTTATTCTATTCTTTATTATTCTGTTAGAATAACCTATCTACGCGGACTACCGCATTCATGGTGAATTCTTCTGTTATTCCATTCTTTATTATTACATTGGAATAACTTTATGCTATGTGGATTACCGCATGCATGGTGAATGATCCTTCATATTCATTCTTTATTAAATTATGGAAATGATCTATCTACGTGGATTACCGCATGGCGGGTGAAAATCCATTTACAGTTTTGTATATTCTATTATACTCGTATGAGATATCATTTCTTTTGTACTAAATGTCATGGAATATCATTTTTTAGTATTTTTCTTTTTACGAGTTACTATTCATGGAGTCCTCATTACATTTATTGTCACACTTTTAACGAATAATGAGGACTACTAATGCTATCATCTGGACCATCACTCCGTTCCCCGACTAGTCCCAACTATGTTCTCATTTCCTGAAGAGAACAGTGAAAGAAAGGGTGAGCTCAACTAGCCCGATAAAAATATTATGACTAAGATAATGCAAAATAAATTATCCTTAGCCTTGAATGATATAACAACGAATATAATAACAACAAGTTTTAGATCAACAACTATAGCGAAATAAGCAATCCATTAGAAGAGTCAAGTAGAGCATAAAATCTACTATCTTTTATGATTTAAAAAGGTTTTCATCAACTTTATCGCTGAGACTCAGCTTAATAAATAAAAACGAATCATCCCTACATCATGGCCAAGGATATTCATGTACTCATCAATGGTCATGATTATACCAAATAATCCTAGTCATAACCATACCAACAACTTGTCCATCAATGAACTACGAGGCCAATGAAGACTTTTACCACATCATTACGTTACATTACGATCGTGATTATCTTAGAATAATCCACAGTCATAATCATACCAAGTCCATCTATGCACGTAAGCCAAAGATGACTTTCATCACAGTATAAGCATGAGGATGATGACAATGACATAAAAATTCAATAAAACAAGTTCAAGGATAAATTTTAAAGATTTATAATTTAATTTATCCAGAAATCAATAATGTCCAAATTGTCAATATGATACTTCTTTGTGGAATAAAATTCAGGAATGCTCAGAAGAATATTTCCATGAAAAGATACTTGATGAAGCAAAAATATCAAGGATATTCCACTAATTTCATGGAGTATAAAAGCCAAAACTTTAACCAACTAGGTATAAGAGAATATATGAAACTGCAAATGGATTTTCGCCCGCCATGCGGTAATCCACATAGACAGATCATTTCCATAATTTAATAAGGAATGAATAGGAAAGATCATTCACCATGCATGTGGTAATCGACATAGACAGGTTATTCAACAGAATAACTAAGAATGAAATAACAAAAGAATTCACCATGCATGCGGTAAATCCACGTGAGCAGACAAAGTTATTCAACGAGAATAATAAAAATGGAATAACATAAAAATTCACCGAGCGTGCGATAGAATAAAGTAGATAGGTTATTCAAACAGAATACTAAATAATGGAACCGAATTCATGCGTAATACACATATTCCAGCGTGATATTCCAATGAATAATAATAAAGAATGGAACCGTGTCATGCGTAATCCTTGCAGACGGGATATTCAACAGAATAATAAAGAATGGAATAACAAAGAATTTCACCGTGTATATACGATGCTTAGCATAAACGAGTTATTCAACATAATAATAAAGAATAGAATAACGAAAGAAATTTCCATGTATGTGGTACTTGGCATAGATAGGTTATTCAACATAATAATAATAATAAAGAATGGAATAACATAAGCTCTCTTCATAAATCTGAAAGAAATAATACCCTTTACCTCGAAAGAAGCTGGATCTTTGGAATAGTGAGGTAGCGGACTTCTCTTCTTCTTTCTCTATATAATTTCTCTATATAATAATTTGCTCTATAGCTTTCAGTGAATTGGTGAGAAATGAAGGAAGAATGAGCTTCTATTTATAGGAAAATATAGTTTCGATAATTGCACGTTTTGGGGCTCGAAATATTACAGTATAATACCTTCCTCTTTTTCTTTATTTTTAATTTAGTCCTGCAAGTATTATCAAACTTGCACCACCTCCCCTAATAGTAAATAATGTGAATCAATAGTAAATCATATGAATAAATAGTTCTAGACATGTGAAAATATGAATAACAATATAATACCTCCATCTATACCTCCATTTTTAACTTTGTCATGCAAGTATTGTCAATCTTGCACCACCACCCCTAATAGTACAAGAATGTGAATCAATAGTACACACATGTGAACAAATAGTTATAATTATGTGAATTAATAGCAATTAATTGATCATTTATCCGATTAATTACCCGATTGGTTAGTATAACTTCCAGACATCAATTAATATCGAAATAAATGTCGATTTCCACTAACACTAATAATTCCAACACAATGGAACTATCAATTTCATCTTTAATCAACATGAACTTATTCATCATTAATATTATAACTCAAAATATTTAACAACCTTGTCGTTCTAAGGAAAGAGGGGGCTTTTCGATAAAGATTTCTCCTAATTGGCGCACAAATAGATGACCAAACCTCTCATTGACAGAACTTCTAGACATTGTAAATATTGTAATTTAATAATATGAATAACGTTGTCGTCTCAATTATTGATTTAATAATATATCATATTATGCAGATGATATTGCAACAATAATTGAATTAATAATATGAGAGATATGATGCAGCAATTACTGTAGCAATAATTGAGTATAACTGAGTGACTTCTCACGTAAGCATCAATAGTCAATATTGTGTGCTACTATGCAGCCACGCGTATTATTGTACTTTTACTACCAGATAGTTCATCAATTTTAACGGTAACACTTAAGCTGTTATTTTTATAAAAAGATAATTCTGTCGTTTTACGACAATACTTCCGTTGTGGGGGCCACCAATGATTGTGTCTTCGTACTAATATTCCTTGTTAAAATGAATATTCCCCGACCAATCGAATATTATATAACCACCTACTTACTTTGCAAAATTTGTAAATATTACCCACAACTATAACATTATATCAAATCCACACCATAATATTCAAAAATATATTTTGAGAAAATTTTTCTTTATTCATAAAAGTTGTGGTCTTACAACCTCCCCTTCTTATAAAATTTCATCCTCAAAATTAGGGTACTTACCTGGTATATTGAAGAGGTGAGGATATCTTGACTTCATCTCAGATTCCAACTCCCAGGTCATTTCTTCTACATCGTGGTTTCTCCACAAAACTTTGACTTGAGGTATAACCTTGGAGCGTAGAATATGATCCTTCTTATCCAAGATTTTAATAGGTTATTCTTCATATGTTAAATCTTCCTCTATCTCGTCTAGTTCTAATTCAGTAATGTGGTTCGGGTCTTTCACATATTTATATAACATAGATATGTTAAAAATGTTATGAACATGAGACATACTTGGCAGTAAGGCGAGTCTATAGGCCACAATTCCTACTCGGTCAAGGATTAAAAATGGGCCAATGAATCGAGGATTGAGCTTTCCTCTCTTTCCAAATCTCGTAACTCCTTTCCACAGAGCTACACGTAACAACACATGATCTCCAATATTAAATTCAACGTCCTTTTGATGAAGATCAACATTACCCTTTTGTCGATCTTGTGAGGTTTTTATACGATGTCGGATCGTTTGAATCTTTTTCGTAGTCATACGTACCAAATTCGGTCCCAAAAATGTTGCTTCACCCACCTAATCCCAGCATACTGGAGAACGACACTTTCTTCCATACAATGCCTCAAATGGAGCCATGCCAATACTTGTTTGATAACTATTGTTGTAGAAAAACTCCACCAATGGAAAGAACTTGTCCCAACTTCACTTGAAGTCAAGGACACAGAGTCTTAATAAATCTTCAAGAGTTTGAATAGTCCTTTCAGACTGCCCATCCATTTGAGGATGATATACCGAACTAAATCGTAAATCTGTGCCCATAGCTTTTTTCAAACTAACCCAAAATCTTGAAGTGAATCTTGGGTCTCGATCAGAAACTATGGATACTGGCATACCATGCAATCTTACAATCTCGTTTATGTACATACTAGTAAGACGTTCAAGTGTATAAGTTTATCGTATCGGTAAGAAATGAGCAGACTTGGTCAATCTATCAACAATGACCCAAATCGCATCTATGCCTTGAGAAACCTTGGGAAGACCAGTAACGAAATCCATGTTAATGTGCTCCCACTTCCATTCTAGAATTTCAAGTGGTTGCAATGGACCTTTTGGCACTTGAAGCTCTCTTTGACTTCGTTGACAAGTTAGACACCTTAAGATAAACCCGGCTATCTCTCTCTTCATATTTCTCCACCAAAATATATGTCGAAGATCACGATACATTTTGGTACTCCCAAGATGAATTGTAAATGGTGTGTTGTGCGCCTCCATCGTGATTTTATACTTCAAATCAGAATCGTTAGGAACACAAAGTCTGGAGTTGACTCAAAGTATTCTTTCTTTATCGATTCTTGCTTAGGAATAACACCTTCTTGTTTCTTCCTCATCACAAATCGGCTCCAGTGCATAGCTTGAAGCGACTTTAACTTTGTCGATTAAAAGTCGGTTCCACTTCGTATATTCACCATCATCATGGGGTCCTTGGAGTCTTTAACTCTATTTCCATCCTTTACAAGTCATACACAATGGGCCTTTGCGTTGACAATAATGCACTCGTGCCCACATATGATCTTCTACTCGATGTGTAAGCTACTACGTTCACTTTTCGAGGATGGTATTGGATAGTATGATCATAATCTTTCAACAACTCAAGCTATCGTCGTTCTTGCATGTTGAGTTCCTTTTGAGTGAAGAAATATTTGAGGCTTTTATGATCCGTATAGATCTCCACCTTCTCTCCATACGGTAATAATGCCTCCAAATCTTAAGCGCCAAAAACTGCTTTTGACTCTAGATCATGAGTAGGATAATTTCTCTCATATTCTTTAAGTTACCGTGAGGCATAGGCTATAACTTTCCCATGTTGCATGAGAACACATCCTAACCCTTTGCTTGAAGCATCACTATAGATGACAAATCCCTCAAGCGAGATGGTATTGTCCGAGCAGTCTTTGAAATGAGTCTCATCTTGAGTTCTTGAAAAATCTTTTCACATTCCTCGCTCAACCAAATTTTGGATCTTTTCGAGTCGGTTCGAGTTAATGGAGTAAAGATTAGAAAAAACCTTCTATGAATCTCAGATAATAACTAGCTAAGCGAAAGCTCGTACTTTGATCATTGACTTTGGTTGCTCCCAACTTTGAATTGCTTGATCTTATTTGGGTCAATAGATATTCCATGATCTAATATCACGTGCCCAAGGAATGCAACTTCCTCGAAGCGAACTCACATTTCTTTAATTTGGCATAAAGCTTGTTTTCATGAAGCTTTTAAAAGTGTCGACCTCAAGTTTTTCTCATGGTCTTCTTCACGGGTTTTGGAGTATATGAGGATGTCATCAATAAAGATGACCACAAAGTGATCCAAATATTCCTTGAATACTCGGTTCATCATATCCATGAAGGCGGCGGGGAGCATTAGTCGATCAAAAGATATGACTAGGAATTCATAATGTCCGTCTGGGGAGTTCTAAAAGTAGTCTTTGGAATGTCATCGGTTTTAATCTTGAGCGATGATATCCGAACGAATCGATCTTTGAAAAGAATTTGGCGCCTTACAATCTGGTCAAACAAATCATCAATCTGAGGCAATGGTTACCTATTTTTGATGGTGACATGATATAACTCCCGATAATTAATACAAAGTCGCATACTTCCATCTTTCTTCGTCATGAATAGAACAGGAGCACCCCAAGGAGACGTACTAGGATGAATGAAACTGATGTCTAACAATTCTTGTAGTTGAGTTTTTAACTCCTAAAGTTCAATAGGAGCCATTCGATATGGGGCTTTGTAAATGGGTTTTGTACTGGATTCAAGGTCGATACAAAATTCAATTTCACGCTCTGGGGTTAGGCCAGGAAGTTCTTCAGGGAATACGTCAGGAAATTTATTAACAAATAGAAATATTATTCAAATCTGACGTATTTTTATTTAAATCCGTGACATGGGCTAAGAAAGCTTGACATCTATTTTTTAATAAACGAATAGCTTTATGACTTGATATGATACTGATTGACTTTAGTGGGTTGGTTGCTTGAATTCGTATAATGGGTTGGTTAGGAATATGAAAGCCAACAACCTTACGAAAACAATCGATTTTAGCATGATGAGTAGTTAACCAATCAATCCCTAAAATCACATCAAATGCAAGTATTTTCAAAGAAATAAGATTGACGAGAGTAACGTCTTTTTACCGATTTGAATTAAACAAGACTTATAAATGGTGGATGTGATGAAGTTTCTCCTAATAGAGTTTCAACGATAAATCAAAGTCTAATTTCTCGAGTTAAATTTAAACGTTGGCGCAAAGTAGGAGAAATAAAAGAATGGGTTGAACCGGTATCAAATAAAGTATGAACTTCGCTAGAGTTTATGATTAACTTACCCGTGATCACCTCGTTCGGATTCCTCGCTTTTTGGGAGGTTACGACAAATGCTCTCCCTTGAACTACCGGTTTTGTCTTGTCTGGGACACCCTTTGATGCCTCCATCCCAGCTGGACTTGACTTTGGTGCACGACAAAATTGGACTAGGTGACCTTCTTTTCCATAATTGTAACACGCTTTGGACTGCATCGCGCAGTTTGGACTGATGTGTCCTTCCCCTCCACATTTATAACATATGATGATAGTGGTCGTTCTCCTTCCATAACAACAAAAATGGTCTTTGGCGTCTTTCCATCATTGTTAAATCTCTTCTTCTTGAAATGTCCACTCTTATTATCATGTCCATGATTTCCACCGTAGTGATTACCATTTCTGGCATGTTGATTCCCTCCACGCTTGTTATCACTGCTTCTATGATTGCTACCACTAGTATTAACATTTTGTCGGTTGCTCTCTTTTTGTTGGGTTGACTCATTATCGCGTTCCAATAACTGAGCCCTATTCACAACATCTGGATACAAGAAAAGTTTGTGAGAGATAAGGTATTGACATATCTCGGGTTTTAAACCTCTTAGAAACATCCGCGTCATTCTCTCCTCATTATTAACAACTAAGTGGGATATGGCCAGGAGACAACTCAGCAAACTTAGCTTCGTACTGCGCCATGGTCATATTGTTTTGCTCAAGCTTGATGAACTCTACCTCCTTCATGTGATGAATACTTTCAAGAAAATACTTGTCGTTGAACAGCTCTTGGAACTTCTCCCAAGACATTTTGAGTCTGGCGGGATGAGTCGCTTTCTGATTCCGCGATGTCTGCCTCTGCTTTCATAACATGAAGGTGGAAAAGGAACCTTTTGCTCCTCGGAGCATCCCATGACATCAAATATCTTGTTGATCTGCTTTATCCACATCTCACCTTAAGTGGTTTTGGCTCTCAAAAAACTCCGGTGGTCCCGGCTCCTTGAATTTGCTTTAGCGGTGACCGTCAGAGAGTTATCGGTGTTTCCATCTTCATTTTGGATAGGAGCCGCCCTCGCTTTGATGTTGCATGAATTGTATAAAGCCTCTAAACATCCCATCGTTCATCATTTGATCGTTTATTGTTTACACAGGGATTATTGTCTTCTTGTTGCACATTATCACAGGTATTAATTTGTGGTGACTCCACGGTCTCATGTGCTTCATTTCTTATCTCAACATTTTGGGATGCCATTTTCATATACTGCTACAAAACAAGGGTTAATTAAAATATCACATAATATCCCTATACTTTCATCTACCAATTAAATACCAAATAAACTTAGGTAGGTCATACTAGCGAAGGAATTCCAAGTTTATCTCCTCCTAGTTCTTGTGTCACATCTCAGCCAGGGATCATATCCCTAAGCTTTGATACCAAATGTGACGCCCCCAAAATAGGTATACATCACCCATCTTGAGTCGCCAAATACATGGTACAAAATTCATATACAACTTAATTATACAATAGTCGTGTAAAATACGACAATACATAATCTAAGAGTTATAATAAGAATATTGTCATCTAGACAATATCCACACTCAATGGAGTCCTCATTAAAATTATTATCACACTTTTTAACAGAATAGTGAGGACTACTAATGTTATCATCTGGACCGTCACTCCGTTCCCCGACTACTCCCAGCTACGTTCTCATTTCCTGAAGAGAACAATGAAAGAAAGGGTGAGCTTAACTAGCCCAGTAAGAAATATTATGACTAAGATAATGTAGAATAAATTATACTTAGCCTTCAACAGTATAACAACTGACAGAGTATAATAGACAACAAGTTTTAGATCAACAATTTGCGTGGAATAAGCAATCCATTAGAAGAGTCAGTAGAGCATAAAATCTACTATCTTACATGATTTAAAAGTTTTTTCATCAACTTTATCATTTGAAACTCGACAATAAATAAAAACGAATCATCCCTGCATCACGACCAAGGATATTCATGTACTCATCAATGGTCATGATTATACCGAATAATCTCTAGTCATAACCATACCAACAACTGTTCATCAATGAACTACATACCGATGAGGACTTTTACAACATCATTCGTTACATTACGGTCATGATTATACCGAATAATTCCTAGTCATAATCATACCATGTCCATCTATGCACGTAAGCGAAAGATGACTTTCATCATAATATAAGCTTGAGGATGATGACAATGACATAATAATTCAATAAAACAAGTTCAAGGATAAATTTTAAAGATTTATATTTTAATTTATCCAGAAATCAATAACGTCCAAATTGTCAACATGATACTTCTTTGTGGAGTAAAATTCAAGAATGCTTAGAAGAATATTTCCATGAAAAGATCTTTGGATGAAGCCTTGAATATCAAAGATATTTCACTAATTTCATGGAATATAGAAGCGAAAACTTTAACCAATGAGTATAAGAGAATATATAAAGCTATGAAATGGATTTTACATACCGTGCGGTAATCCACATAGACAGATCATTTCCATAATTTAATAAGGAATGAATACGAATGATCATTCACCATGCATGTGGTAATCCACATAGACAGGTTATTCCAAAAGAATAATAAAGAATGGAATAATAGAAGAATTCACCATGTATGCGGTAGTCCATGTAGACATGTTATTCCAACAGAATAATAAAGAATGGACTAACATAAGAATTCACAGACATGCGATAGACCACATAGACAGGTTATTCCAACAGAATACTAAATAATGGAACCGAATTAAATGCGTAATACTCACCCGGCTGAGATATTCCAACAAAATAATAAAGAATGGAACCAGTCATGTATAATCCACCGAAGACGGGATATTCTAACGAGAATAATAAAGAATGGAATAACAGAAGAATTTCACCATATATGCGGTACTTCACATAGACAGATTATTCCAATATAATAATAAAGAATGGAATAACAGAAGAATTTCACCTTGTATGTGGTACTTTGCATAGACAGGTTATTCCAATATAATAATAAAGAATTGAATAATAGAAGCTCTCTTCATGAATCTGAAAATAATAATACCCCTTACCTCGAAAAGAAAGCTGGATCTTTGGAATAGTGAGGTATCGAATTCTCTTCTTCTTTCTCTATATATTTCTCTCTATAATAATTGCTCTATAGCTTTAGTGAATTGGTGAGAAATGAAGGAAGAATGAGCTTCTATTTATAGGAAAATATAGTTTGATAATTGCACGTTTTGGGGCTCGAAATATTACAATATAATACCTTCCTCTTTTTCTTCATTTTTAATTTAGTCCTGCAAGTATTATCAAACTTGCACCACCTCCCCTAATAGTAAATAATGTGAATCAATAGTAAATCATATGAATAAATAGTTCTAGACATGTGAAAATACGAATTACAGTATAGTACCTCCATCTATAACTCCATTTTAACTTAATCATCATGCAGTATTATCAATCTTGTACCACCACCCCTAATAGTACAAGAATGTGAATCAGTAGTACACACATGTGAACAAATAGTTATAATCATGTGAATTAATAGCAATTAATTGCTCATTTATCCGATTAGTTACCCGATTGGTTAGTATAACTTCCAAACATCAATTAATATCGAAATAAATGTCGATTTCCATTAACACTAATAATTCCAACATAATGGAACTATCAAATTTATCTTTAATCAACACAAACTTATTCATCATTAATATTATAACTCAAAATATTTAACAACAAGGTCGTTCTAAGGAAAGAGGGGGCTTTTCGATAACAAATTCTCCTTATTGGCGCGCAAATAGATGATCAAACCTCTCCTTGATAGAACTTCTAGACATTGTAAATATTTTAATTTAATAATATGAATAACTTTGTCGTCTCAATTATTCATTTAATAATATATCATATTATGCAGATGATACTGTAACAATAATTGAATCAATAATATGAGAGATATGATCTGCCAATTCTTTGTAGCAATAATTGAGTATAAATGGTGACTTCTCACGTAAGCATCAATAATCAATACCGGTGTGCTCTTTGTGCGACCACGCCAGCGTATTCTTGTACTTTTACTACTAGGTAGTTTAACAGTTTTAACGGTAACACTTTCGCCGTTATTTTTATAAAAAGATAATCCTGTCGTTTTACGACAATACTTCCATTGTGGGGTACATCAATGATTGTGCCATCGTACGAATATTCCCTATTAAAACGAATATTCCCCAACCAATCGAATATTATATAACCACTTGCTTACTTTGCAAAATTTGTAAATATTACCCATAACTATAACATTATATCAAATCCACACCATAATATTCAAAAATATATTTTGAGAAAATTATTCTTTATTCATAAAAGTTGGGGTCTTACAATGATCATGCATGTCTAGGGATTTGGAGTTTTCTTTTCCATCCTTCCCCGTCGTTGTCCCTGGGGTTACCTCATGGCATTGTATGAGCACTGGTTTCGCTGGACCCAGTCACTCCATTTGTTGGACTGTGAAGTGATTATTACGCCGATGGATTGGCGGTTTATCACAGGTATGGAGTTTAGAGGGGCACTAGTGCCTTGTACGACGGATATTACCACGATCGCCGTCCGGATCTTTGATATGAGTTCGGCGAGGCGCTTCAAGAGCGCGAGACTATTCGTGCAGTCGTTTGAGCATAGATGCTATGGCGGAAGCTATTGAGTGGGCCCATACCGATGATGTGAGAGTCGGGATCACATCCTTTGGCGGTGTTCTGATGATCATTAGGGGCTACTTCATAGTCGATAACTCTTCTACGGTGTCCTTCTCTTTGATCGATGCCACTCGACGCATGGATCGTATTGGAGAGTATGATTGGGGTTCCTACACCTTTGCCTATTTTCCTCGGGGAATGTGCATGTGTTCGCAGAGGGCTTGATGCAGGAGGCTTGGCTAAGATTTTACCCATTTCTGCGGTGAGTATTTCTCTTGTAATTTCCCATATGCAAAGCTAAGAGTGTTGACCTGACAAAGCAGATGTTTGCCTTTATGTTGGCAAATTTGGGGCTCACGAGAGGCTCCCCATGCTTACGTATAGTGAGTGTGTTAGGATTAGATACCTACCCACAAGGACAAATGATGACATCATTCCATACTAGCGGAGGTCCCTATAATGGTGAGGGTTTCACTCATTGCCACCTACATCCGGAGTTGTTGACATCGATGTCATCACATGATTCCCTTTCGTGGGAGCATTTGAGCATTGGATTTGAGGATGGGTACCCGGCTTTTGTCGAGCACGTGATTTCCACCCGTAGGATTCCTCTCTTCACAGATGGAGGATGGGAGCTCTATTTAAGAGAGTGTGCTATTAGGAGCACCACAAGATATATTCGTATACCGATCTGGCCTCCTTACAGACATTATTGGCCTATTTTGCAGTCACTCGTCATTGATATCCACTTGTTAGGTGTTGACAATTTTACATTATCAGAGGGTCCCTGCACTCAAGAGATATTCTAGCATTGGTGGTTCCCTCATACTATTGGAGCCCAGACCCGCACCACTCAGTTCATACTCCTTTCAGCCTGTGGAGTGTACAGATCCTGCATCTTGGTCCATTTTCCTGGCAGGGATTGGAGATCCGTTTGATATATTGTCATGTACAGGGCTCAGCTCACCCTACAGCTTCATCACTCATGCTCCGGGCATGGATTATCTCCCTCTAGCTTGTTTAAGGGGAATGACTACTTACCACCCACTGGCCGTGATGTGTCAGTTTGACCAGTTCCAGGATTTCCATCCTTTTGAGGGGGCATTGAGTTAGCGTTTAGCTTCTTAAAATTTATCAGCAGAGGATAGATCTAGGTTGTATGCCTGTTTGGATCAGCGTGAGCTAGCTTAGTTATCCATCAGCCATCCGGGTTGTTCTGCAGAGTATTCTGGATGGATGGAGACAGAGACGACATTGACTATAGCAGTATCCACGGTGTCGGAGATTGATTCTGATGATGGGGAGCCTACGGAGGAGACTTATATTCCCATCGAGGAGGATTTGTCTACTATGTTGCTAGTAGTTGTGATGGATTCTCCCACTACGAGTGATACTGTGATTCAGCATTTAGCACAGTATTTGGAGCAGAGTATACATCTGACGACCTTTGAGAGAGATCATGCTAGGGCCTCGATGTTGACAGCTCTTGATGGGAGAGACACATCTCTATTAGAGAGTGACGAGGCCAGATCATCCAGAGATGCCTTGATTGTAGAGCGGGATGCTGCTCTATCTGCCCAAAAAGTGGCCATCACAGACAGTACTTCAGTCAGATCCCTTACGACTGACATCCTTGCCGATATGAGTGCATATATTGATGAGCATCATGCCACCATGCAGTTAGCCTCGGATCTGCTTGCTCGTGTAGATACCATTGGGCAGGAGCTTGTAGCGTTACCTCCTTCTTCGGAGAGGGATGCTATATTAGATCTGATAGTCCGTATACATACAAATCCATAGATAGACTTGTATTTTCCTACACAGACTAGCTTAGCCATTTTGTCATGTACAACATATATGTATATATCAAACAGTATTATATATGGCAGGGAAATATATTTTGATTCACTTCCCTTTTAGTATTACAGTATTATATATGTACATAGTACCGTTTCATGGTGTCCGAGTTGATGAGTTGTGGAAATTGATCGCCATCCATTTCCTATAGTCTGAGAGCGCCTCCTGTAAATACCTTCTTGACAACAAACGAGCCTTCCCAGTTTGGAGAAAATTTTCCCTTAGATTGATCTTGATTGTTAATGATCGTCTTCAATACCAAGTCATATTGTTTAAACTGCCGTAGCCGAACTTTTCTATTGTAGGATCTGGCGATCCTTTGTGGATATAACTGACTACGAAAGATAGCCGTGATTCTCCTTTCGTCTATTAGAGATAATATGTGACGCCCCCAAAATAGGCATACTTCACATATTCTGAGTCGCCAAATACATGGTACAGAATACAAATACAATCTTAAATATACAACATAAATTTGTCGTGAGTTTTAATATAAATATTGTCTTCTGTATGATATTCAAACTCAAAATAAGTCCTTAATACATTTATTATCACACTATTTCATAGAATAGTGAGGACTACTAATGCTATCATCTGGACCATCACTCTTCTCCCGACTAGTCCTCGCTACGTTCTCATTTCACGAGAGAACAATGAAAGCAAAAGGTGAGCTCAACTAGCCCAAGAAGAAATATTTTGACTAAGATAATGCGAATAAATTATCTTTAGCCTTTAACGATGTTAAACCGATACAATATAACAAAAATCAAGTTTAATCATAGTGAACAAGCAATCCATTAGAAGAGTCAAGTAGAGAATAAAATCTATTATCTTCTATGATTTAAAAAGGTTTTTCATCACTTTTATCGCTGAGACTCAGCTTAATAAATAATCCACATCATCCTTGTCCTACGACCAAGGATATTCATTAGTATCACGACCACAATTTATCCATGCACTACGGGCCAATGATACTCGTGTTTTCATTAATGGTCATGATCATGCCAACAACTGTCCATCAATGCACTACGGGCCAATGAGGATTTTTTTACCACATCATTTGTAACTTTACAGTCATGATTATACCGAATAATTACTGGTCATAATCATACCAAGTCCATCTATGCACTCTGAGCCACATATGACTTTCGATATAATATAAACATGAGGATGATGATGACAATGACATAATAATTCAATAAAACAAGTTCAAGAATTAATTTATCCAGAATCAATAACGTCCAAATTGTCAACATGATCTTTGCTTTGTGGAGTAAAATTCATGAATGCTCAGAAGAATATTTCCATGAAAAGATACTGGATGAAGCTCAAATATCAAGGATATTCCACTAATTTCATGGAGTATAGAATCCAAAATTTTAACCAAATGAGTATCATAGAATATATGAAACTGTAATGGATTTTCACCCGCCATGCGGTAATCCACGTAGACAAATTATTTCTACAATTTAATAAGAAATGAATACGAAGGGTCATTCACCAAGCATGTGGTAATCCACATAGACAGGTTATTCCAACAGAATAATAAAGAACGGAATAACATAAGAATTTACCATGCATGCGATAGAATCGCATCTGAGTTATTCCAACTGAATAATAAATAATGGAACCAGGTCATGCGTAAACGCACAGACAGGATATTCTAACAGAATAATAAATAATGGAACCAAGTCATGCGTAAACGCACAGATAGGATATTCCAACAAAATAATAAATAATGGAAGCGGTCACGCCAGTAAAATAAGCCTTGATAGGATATTCCAACAGAATAATAAATAATGGAACCAGGTCATGCATAAACGCACAGACAAGATATTGTTAGGTTTGTAATATTCATAAAGCAATCAAATTGCATAAAAAGTGCGGAAGCGTGGAAAAATCAGAGTTTAAAAAATTTACAAACCATAAACCCGGATCATCCTTTATGCACAATTATTAATTAAACGAAAAGATAAAGAATAAATCATACCCTTGAAGATCGAGCTTCCTCAGGTACAAGTTCACCTCCAAATCCTTTCGCGTTCAATCTTGAATCCACCGGGTTTGGTTCCTTCCTTTGATCAACGTTAGCCACCCAAATGTTTGGCCTCTAGAGGTGATCCACCAAGGAAGAAGAAAATTCAAGAAGAAGGGTGGGGTTGGCTAAACCCTAGTTTTTCTATCTCTATAGAAAGGGTGTACTCTCCCAACAATTGGAATTATTACGTATGTTGAAAAAATCAACAACCCATACCACCCATAATAAGACTCCTCTTATTTATAGATGTGGACAACCCACCTTAACAATTAAGGAATTGGGTTTTAATTAATTAATTCTTTTAATTAATTAAGCTCCCTAATCTTATTAGGGATAATTAATTAAACTCCTTTAACTAATTTTCCTTCCTAATCCAATTAGGAATAAATGAGAGTACTTATATTAAATTAATTCCTAAACTCTTTTAGAAATTAAAATAATAATAATTGTAATAATATTAATAAGACTCCTCTTATTAATTTATATTTAATATTTCTAAAATATTAAATAATAAATATTAAGCTATTTAATTTATTCTATCACCATAGATTAAATTAAATATACTTAACATATTATTACGATTATGCCATTAACTTCTTAAATAATTATTCTTCCTTTTATGGTGTGACCCTTTAGGTTCTCCATATTAAACCTGGTTGTGAATAAATCAATTAGAACAATTCTAATCTTATTTAAATAAATAAATTAAACAATTAATTTATTTAAATAAATAATATTTATTCTACAATAGGGATAAGCCTCCCTAGCGATCAACGACTTTCCGGATAATATAGATTTCAACATTAATCATAAAAGAACCTTTGAGTAAATAGTTACCGTATAATTCAATCCTTCCACCATACTGATGTCCCAATTAAATATAAGACATGGAATTCTTGTCAAGTCTTATTTTATTTAATTATATGTATTTCGACTCTTAAATGCACAACACTCAAATAATGCAAATTAGAAACTCCTTTCTAATTTCATTACGCCTTAACCAAGGACTCTTGGGTTGTCATTTATCGAATCACATAGGACATTTCTCTTCTTTATTAGAAGTGGTAGATTCTTTATTGATCATACATTATCTCCATGTACAACTTATTATACCCAAGCATACCCTTTGATATACCCTAAGGGTCTTAAGGAATAAGTCAAAGTATAACTCATCATACACAAGATACTATGATGATCTCAAGTCCAAGGATTACTTGTACTACTATCACTACTGAGAATTCCTATTGGCGACAAAAAAAACTCCATTAGGTATTCCTTAGCGAGCCACGCTTCGGTGAACTTATTCTCTAATAAGCACCTACATACTTGCTTTAGTGTCTCCACACAAATGATCATGAGATCAATCATCCTCATCCAATGAGCAAGCAACGTATGTACCAATCTATCCGGATTCACTAATCCCCAATTTAGTAATCCAACGATTGGGAACTATTTTAGTTTTAAGCTTTCTAAGAATTTAGATCTCATTAGAATGATCATCATCATTATTCTAAAAGCATTGCTTAAAACTATGGGTTTATCACATATTATAAAAACAACATCATGTAGATAATTAAAAGCCTTTAATAAATTAATACTTTTTATTAATAAATGAATAAGATTATTCTAAAGTATATGCTTTATCATCAAACATGATTGGCTTGTATGCATACTACTTTCAATCTCCCACTTGCACTAAAAAGCCAATCGTCATGGTAACTCATACTCTTCTTCTCTGGTGACGACTATCCTGCTTTGTTGGATAAGCTTTAGTTAATGGATATGTAATGTTGTTCATGAGAGTCCACTATCTCTATAGTGATTTCCCATCTTTCAATGATTCTAATAATCAAATGAAAGTGCCACAACACATGTTTAGATCCAAGATGAGACTTAGGAACTATTCCTAGTTACGTAATGAACTTTTAATCCAAACAATCAACTTGCGCCTTCATTTATAGCTATATACTTTGTCTTTATCACTAAACCAAAGAACTCTTTCTTTGTTTGGAACCTTTCGATTCAACGCACCACCGCTCATGGTAACACTTTACCTTAAAGTGGATTTTCGATTCGTCTTGATGCATGCGAAAAACTTGAGCCCATAAAGCCCTCTAGTTTTAATTCGGACCCACCATGTATGCTCACATCCTTAGTGCCGGGTTAAGAACTTTAAGATGTTTTCAACGTCTCACGTTGAACTTCTCGAAATATAATAACCCGTCAACATCGGTCTCGTATGTTTCATTGCATACATGATTGTCATTCATGCGACCTCTCCTTTTGGAGTCTATGGGGACTATTAAGAGATACACTCCATAGCTCATCAACATGAGACATCTCTTGGAGTTTGCCATGCTAAACGCGACTTTAGCATCAAATGAATATCGTTCCTTGGGTTAAGTCGAGCATCCTCTTAAATCTATCTATATAGATTTATATCCCCAATTAAGATACTCTTCCCAAATCATTCATGGAGGAATGTTTAGACAACTTTATCTTTACTGATTGTAGCATTGGTATGTTATTCCTCATCCGTAGTATATCAACATATAATACTAGAAATTTCACGACGCTCCCATTGACCCTTTTGTACACACTAGAAGTCTTACCTCATCGAATGTAACTCTGGATCATCATCTTCTATGATGTGTACCTCATCATCATCATCCATGATGAATCCATACCTCCTAGGTATCTTTGGTACTATTCGATTTATGATTCGGTTGTGGTATAATAGGTCTATCTACAAGTTCCTCTTATTTGACTTATAGTATTTTGTGGTTCTTGAACTCTTCAAGATCTATTATCCTCCCACTAGCCCTTTCAATGATAAACACCTTTATCTTAGAAGGAAGCGTGTTTCATGATAAACACCTTTTGCTAAGTAGGATCATAGAACATTTACCCTAAACTTACTTTAGGATGTCCCACAAATCTGTATTTATAAAATCTTGTCCCAAGCTTATCCTTTTGAAACCTTTTCACATAAGTTGGACAACCCTTATCTTAACATACTTAAGATTAGAATCCTCCCCATCCATAACTTTTATGGAGTCTTGGGGTGGATTTTGAGGTTACCTTTTAAGATAGAATGTCAGACCATTTCTAGGACATGATCCTAGAAGGATACTTTGGAATGTCGGTAAAATCATTATGGACCGCACCATGTCCAACAAGGTACGATTTTTCCTTTCAGATACATAAATCATTTATTACATATCAGGAGGCGTCCATTATAAGAAAACCATTTGAGATGATCAAGAAACTTATTGCACAAGTATTTATTCCTTGATCTAATCAAAGAATTTTAATACTTTGTCAATTTGTTTCACTTCTGAATTCTTTGAACCTTTCAAATAATTCACACTTGTATTTCAACAAATACATTTATTCAACTCTTTGAATGATCATCTCCTTTTCTTATATTATTTTGTTCAATTTATAAAATAATTTTTCACGTAAGTCAAGTATACAAAATTTATTAAGTAATATTCGGTTACATAAAAAACATTATTATTATAAATAGAACAACAATTGTTCTTAATTATAATACCAAAAATTTATTGTCCAACAATAAAATAGAAATAATATTTCTAACAAGAACTAGAATACAATAACAACTTATTGACTTAATAGATTTTTCCGTAGCATTGCTAAACTATAAGTTTTTATGGCTAATGTGGCAACCTTTGCTACATTTCCATACATAGGATTACTTATATTTGTTTAGCTTTCTACTTTTGCTTGGTCCTTCATAAATCTATATTTATGATAACCAAAGTCGGTATCCAATACCCAAGTAGAACCTTGACTTAAAGAAAATTTTATTTTAATCATGAACAAAATTGTATTATGTAAAAAAACTTCACTAAGCTTCTTTGTTTAGCCTCTGCAAGATGCTTCTCGCGGTTTTCTTTCGATTGTCCAGGCTTATTGCGGTGGAAGCAAACTCCTTTGCTATCCGTGACGCTTTTGTTCTTATTATCCTTTGTTTATGCCTTTCTTTTACCTTCTTTGAATCGTTCTTCTTTTGTAAGATCCTTTGGCCCCTACCAAGAAGACTTGGTCTTTCTTGGTTGGAAAGTGACTCTCAACATTTTTCAATATGTTAAGCAAATCGGTGAGGTGATATCTAGCTTGTTCATATGAAAATTCACAACAATTATGAAAGGAGTCCTGGGGTGAGTGCAAGATCAAATCTTGACTCAACTCTCCATCCATGACAAAACCAGTTGTCCTAATTGATCAATCAAATTGATAATGTTAAGGACTTTTATCTGTACTGTAGTGCCATTGGCCATTCTAGATCGGAAGAGCTCCTTAGATATCTGATATCTATCAGTCCTACTTTCCTCACCATCAACTACTTGATGTGCAGGAATATAGTAGAAGCATCCATAGTTTCATACGACAACAAGAAGCTCGTTACTCATAGATGCGAGCATGATGCATTGAGCCAATTGTGCATCATCTCTTCGCCACTTTCTAAAAGTACCAATGTCTTCCTCAGAGGCATTGTCTGCAACCATTGCAGGGATAGGCGTATTAAGGACATAAGATAGCTTTTCAGCTTATGAGAACTATTCTCAAATTCCTTAACCAATCCGTTTAATTCAGTTTGATTAATTTAGCATCTAATATGCTTCATGATGATAGTAATTTTAGACATTGTAAAATTTCAGAAATGAATTTGTAATTAACAACATTTTAACATACATTCTATTATTAATTACCAAAATAAATTAGGTCTTGTTTTAAATTGGTATCTCCCACTATTTTCTTCAAACTATATTACCCTCACTTATATAGTTCGGCAAAATCTAATTAAAGATTTGCTAGTGAGGATAAGGATCCCATTTCAAATGTATATAGCCTTGTGGTGACACAACAAACTATATATAAATAAATAGGTAGACAACTTTTGTCAATTACATCAACTATGCAACTCCTTGTATTTTGCCTCTTAGATTATTTTGATCAAGTGGTGGCACATCCTAATCAAAATTATCCAAGTTAAGTCCGACCTAGCACTCCATATATTCAAAAAGAAAAATATCATCCTTGTGGTGACACAACAAAACAATATTGTTCAATTTTCTTTATAAGCATCAAATGTGATAAATTAACATCTTAAATACTTAATACTTGCCTTGTGGTGACACAACAAACTCATATTAAATATTTAATACTCTATTAATTTTATCATGCTAGAAAGCGACGTTCGATATTCCAAATATCTTTGAGCGCTTAGGACTTAATATAAAAATTGAGGGGTTTGTTATTAATTTGTCTCATCTTGTTTAAGCGCGCATGCATATATATATATAAAATATACGTCATATTAATAAACATGCGAAGCATGTTTATAATATATAATATATATATAGTATAGCATTGCACATATAGAATACTATATTCTACGGATTGATTATGGACTTTTATTCTAGTTTGGTTCACTAGAGCCACCAAGTGAACCAAAAAATTCAAACCCTAGGGGTGCAAGAATTAATATTTAAATATAACTATTACATTTAAACCCTGCTCCATTACAAAGCGGGTCTTCAAGCGCTCCTTGTTCCTTTATCTCCAATTCTTCAAAATTAATTCTAACTATTCCTATTACAAAACTATTTAAAATAAATAGAAACCTTGATCGTGATCGAGGGAAGTACATAGGAGGAGATAGAATTTACATTAAGAAAAATTAGAGAAGGCGAGTGCATGAGACCCCATTTAATAAAACCCATACATTCATGCATCCAACTAAAATAAAATCCAATCAGTTGGTCAATAGTCCATAATCAATCCCATTTATTATCATACATCATCACCATATGTATCAATAAATAACATTCATCTCATGAATAATAATCATTTAATATATATATTGATATCATTTAATGGGCAAATTTAGTTAGTATAAAATCTAATTTTGAATTAAAATAAACTCCTTTATTTTAATCCAAATTTAAATCAAAATAAAACTATTTTATTTTAATTTATCCAATTTTGAATAAAATAAACTATTTTATTTTAAACAAAATTTTAATCAAAATAAACTCCTTTATTTTAATTAATTATGGAATCCAATTCCATGTAATAAAAAAAATCTTTATTTAAAATAAACTCTTTTATTTTAATTAATTATGGAATCCATTCCAAAAAAAAAAAATATTAAAGGAAACACGGATATTCTTTCCTATTCACAAATAAACTCCTTTATTTTGAATAATATGAAATCTTATTCCATATTTAAATAAACTCCTTTATTTAAGGAAATACGGATTTTCTTTCTTATTCACAAATAAACTCTTTTATTTTGAATAATATGAAATCTATTTCATATCTAAATAAACTCCTTTATTTAAGGAAAGATCAATTTCAACTCCAATTAGTTATCATGGAATCCAATTCCAACTCTAATTAGTTAGCATGAAATTCTAATTTTAAAATTAAAATAACATTTTATTTTAATATTAAAATAAACTTTTATTTTAAAATTAAAATAAAGTTTTTATTTTAATTATAAAATAATTAAGAATATATATATATATATATATAGGGAGCCCATCCACAAAGAATCCTGTTATATGCGGTATATGTGCAACAACCCTTTTTTGGACGGCCAAATATGCATGTAAACTTGTATAAAAAAAAAAAAAAAAAAAAAAAAAAAAATTCCAACCGTAAGAGCCTCTCTACCTACTACAAAAAAAAAAAAAAAAAAAAAAAACAGTAAGAGCCTCTCTTACCTACACAAAAAAAAAAAAAAAAAAAAAATGCCAACCGTAAGAGCCTCTACCGGCTTACAAAAAAAAAAAAAAAAAAAAAAAAAATGTCAACCGTAAGAGCCTCTACCGGCTTACAAAAAAAAAAAAAAATCAACCATAGCAAATGTTTGTTTTTATAAAACAAATGTTTTTATTTTTGTTATAAAATATAGCAAATGTTTGTTTATTTTATAAAAAATGTTTTTATTTTTGTTATAAAATATATTATAAAAACATTTGTTATAAAATATTTGTTACAAAACATTTGTTATAAAATATTTGTTACAAAGTATATGCTTTATCATCAAACATGATTGGCTTGTATGCATACTACTTTCTTTCGATATTCCAATGAATAATAAAGAAATGGAATAACAAAAGAATTCACCAGGCATTTAATAGGCCATATGCATGAGTTATTCCAATAGAATCATGAAGAATGGAATAATAGAAGAATTTCACCATGTATGTGGTACTTGGATGACAAAGTTATTCCAACATAATAATAAAGAATGGAATAACATAAGCTCTCTTCATGAATAATGAATCCGAAAGAAATAATACCCTTACCGAAAAAAAGAAGAGTATTACGGCGAGTAGAGGCGAGGATATACTTGAACAAAACTTGCACTATTCTCTATGCTCAAAGCTTTCTTAAACTCTAAAGAAATACAATCAAGATTATAGAAGAAGAATTCTCCAATTTACGGTGTGGTTTTTAATTCTAACTAAGCATCCTATTTATAGGAGATTGGAAAGGATACTATGCAATAAAATATAATATATTCTAATTATAATATATATATATATATATATATTTAAAATCTAATAAAACAAATAACTAAGACCAAAATTTTTTAAATAAAAAGGAATTTCCTTTATTTATTATTTTGAAATAGTAAGGGTTGATTTGATTAATGTGGATAGTTAAGGGTTAAATCATGAAATATTTCAAAATAAGCAAGTGGTTATAAAATATTCATTATTGTCGGGGAATATTAGTTTGGTGCGTGGAATATTAAATCTTTGTCGGGAATATTAAATGCAATGAGTAGCGACCATGTGTGGGCCCCATGTGAGCGATTGGATGAAAAGCAGCGACAAATATAAGTTGTTTTTAAATAGCGGCGTAGTTATTCTGAGATTATCTTGTTGGAATACCCGTGGTTTAAAACACACTAATCTGGCGTTGTTGAGCGATAGCACGGTATTGCACCAATTATTGATTCTTACGTGAAGAAGCACTACTCGATAATGGTTACGATAATTCTTTATTCGATATTTTATTGAGTTAATAATTCTTTGCGTTGATATTTTATATTCTTTGTTGTTTGATAATTGTCATTACGGTATTTTTTCATTATCGAAGCAATAATTCATATTATCTAAATAATATTATTAGATAACATTATTGGCAATGTCTAGAAAGTTACATCTAAGGAGAGGTTTGGTCACACTAATTGCGCGCATGATGAAAGAAATTCTTATTGGAAAGCCCCTCTTTCTGAGGAGCTGCACGGTTGTCGATATTGTGATTACATAATATTATTTGTGAATAATTAATTATTGATTTATATGATGAGGAAAATATTGATTTTATGTGGATATAGATGGAAAAAATTTTTAAAATGACAATTGTTGAAAATTAATATTTTATCTTTTTACGATAAAATAATTCGTTTAAATATATTATTTTAATAATATATTAACGGTGATATTTTACAACGAATGTGGGATATATGAGTATCTGAGGAGGAAGAGTATTTTTTTTGTTTGCAATAAATGTTTAAAACATGTTAAACATGTCGGTGGACCCCATTTATTGGTTTGAAATTTGATTATAGCTTTGTAAAATCGCTTGGTTTGTGGATTTGGTCAATTTCTATTTGGAATTTGGAAAAACTTTCTTCTGCAAAGTTGTAGAAATTGAAATTCCTATAAAAACTCATGAGATTCAATTTTCTGATGAAAGGGCTATTTATTATGAATTATTGAAGTTAAAAAGCTCAAAATAATTGATTTTGGGAGTTTAAAATATTTTTTTATGAAAAACGTTTTTTATTGTAATTGAGTGGCTCAGGTGTGTTATAATGTTGATCTGAAATCAGATTTCTAAAGGTGGGCTTGAATATTTTTAATAATATTATTATTTATTAAATTTTACTACTTTGGTGTTCTAAGCGTTTTCTATAAATAGGGTCTTGGGTTAGAATTGAAAATCACACGAAAGCTGAAGTTTTCTCTCTATATTATCGGCGTATTCTTGTGAGTATTTTGAGTATACTTTGAGTATTGCTAGGCGGTCAAGTCCCTTCATTGACCTATATATCAGGTTATTTAAATTTAAAATCTTGATCTTTCGAGGTAAGGGATATTATTTTTTTTAAATATGATATTATTTCTTCAATATCATTATCTTTGAAATATTGATCTGAAGTTTTATCAAATTTGGAACTTTTTCATGTCGGGTTACTATTCATGGGTTCTTATTCATGAGTTCTTATTCACGAGTTACTATTAAGCGAGTTCTTATTCACGATTCTTATTCACGAGTACTATTAATGAAGCGTGAAGATGTTTTTGTGGAATTTCTATCTTTTGGTGTCGAGTTACTATTCACGTATCTGGCCTTATTCACGTATCTGACACTATTCACGTATCGGTACTATTCATTAGAAAAATAAAATTTCTTCTTTTAAATCCAAAACATCTATTACGGATACTAACTTTGATTGTATCCATGTTTTGATCATTCTTGAATTTTACACCACTATGATTATTTTGAGGTATTTTTTTTGGGCGTGGATAAAACCAAAATCTGAATCCTTAATCCTTAATCCTTGTCATTTTGTTTCCTTTGGATTCGTTTCTTTAAAAAAAAAAATATTTTCATCATCCTCGGTCTTAAATGATGATATTATGGAATATCTTTGGCTGTAGTGCAAAGATGAATGATTTCTTAAGAATATCTTTGGCTTTGTAGTGCAAAGATGAATGATTTCTGAAGAATATCTTTGGCCGTAGTGCAAAGATGAGCAGTGTTTAAATGAACATGACCAAGTGATGAATATCTTTGGCTGTAGTGCAAAGATGAATATTTGATTCGGATGTATATTGATTGATGTTACGAGGGATAAAAGATGAGCGATGAACTTTTAAATTCATACATAGAAGATAGTAGTTTGCATTCTCTACTTAACTCTTCTAATGAATTATTATTTCATTGCGAATATTGATTTAAAATTTGTTGTCTATTGTATTCTATTATATTTTTCCTGTTGAAGACTAACGATAATTTGTTGTATATTATCTTAGTCATAATATTCTTCTTTGAGCTAGTTGAGCTCACCCTTTTCCTTTTGTTCCATTTTTCTCGGGAGGCGAGAATATAAGCGAGTGCAGTCGGGGTATGGAATGAAGGTTTTAGAAAGGATTGTTTAGTAGTCCTCACCATTTTGTAAAATAATGTATCGATAAATGTGATGAGGATTTATTTGAGTATAGATATTATCTAGAAGATAATATTTGTATTCAAACTCACAGTTTTCTTGTTGTAATAATAAAGTTGTAGTTGTTTACGTACCATGTATTGTATTGACAACTTTCGAATAGGTGATGTATACTATTTTGGGGGCGTCACGGTTGATATCGAGCGTAAAGAGCCCCGATCATTTGGTGACTTCTGTTGATGGGGATGCAAAGCCGCGGACTCTCTCCGTAGGGGCCTGCTTCTTCTGCGTGGCAAGCCGATAGTTTGGTATCGAGCTTAGGGATATGATCTCTGGCGGAGATCGGGAATAGAACTAGGAGGGAGGCAGAGTAAATCCTTCGCTAGTGTGTCCTACCTAAGCTTATTTGTTAGTTAGTCGATATATAGGGATATTATGTGATATATTGATTTCCTTAATTAACCCTTGTTTTATGGCGATGTTTGAGAATGTCGTGAGAATATTAACAATGGAAATGAGGCCGTGGAGATGCTGTACTCACCAGCGAGGAGAGCGTCAGCAGTGGCAATGTTCCTCCTGTGAACAACACCATTGAAGCGATGATGATGAGCGAGGGGATGTTTAGAAGTTTTTTGCGATTCATGCAAAATCGAGGCGAGGAGACTTCGTGTTCAAAATATGAGGAGAAATGATAGCAATTCACGGGTTATCACGACCAAGCGATTCAAAGTTGGGACCACGAAATTTAAGGAAAGCGGATCCGATCATGGCGGAAACATGGGTCAAACAAATTACAAGATATTCGATGTCTTGGGATGCGGAGAGAACGAAGGTTCCATTCGCCACCTTTATGTTCCGTGGCGAAGCGGACTCTTTGTGGGAGTGCGTGAAGCGTACCCATCCGGTACTTTTCGGCATGTCTTGGGAGGCGTTTGAAGCTATTTAATGACAAATACTTTCACGAAAGTGTTAATAAATATATGAAGGAAGTGGAGTTCATCAGTTGGAACAAAACAACATGGCGGTGTCTCGATGCGAGGCAAAGTTTGCGAGTTATCGAGTTTGCACCTCATTTGGTGGAGAATGAGGAGCGTATATGGCGGATGTTTCTTAGAGGTTTGAAACCGGCGTCGTCGATATCTCATTTCTCATAAATTTTCTCTTTATTCGAGATGTTGTAAGCGAGGGCTCAATTATTAGGCGAGATAACGAGTGCGGTCAACCGAGGACCCACACGAGGATCGTGCGGAGAGATAGCGATCAGCGAATAATGATAACCTGCGGAGAGAAAGAAAAGCAGACGGACAAAATGGTAACCACTCGGTGGTAATCATAGCCATGAAAATAGAAGAAGCGAGTCGGGAGGAGATTTTAAAAGAGGAGATTTAACAACGACCATGTGAAGATGATAGCGGTCTTGCGTGACAAGCTGGTTCTAAGGGAGGAGAAACGACCACCGGTCATATATTACTAAATCACGGAAAAGAGGGACATATCGATCAAAGCGCCCTACACATTCAAGGTATGCTATAATTGTGGAAAGGAAGGACATATCGCTCGAGATTATGCGATGGCGAAACTGAGTTCAATGAGGAGCGGTGACTCTCAAAACATCCCGAAAAAGTCAAGTCAGCGATTAGGAAGAAGCGTTTGTTGTGGTGGTCATAATCGAGGAACCCAAGCGAGGTGATCACGGGTAAGCTATTTATAAATTCTTGCGAAGTTTATACCTTACTTGATCTGGTGCTACCCATTCATTTATCTCTCTGCATGTGCTCAACGTTTAAAACTTGACTCAGGAGAAATTAGACTTTGACCTATCTGTGGAAACTCAGTTAGGAGAAACTTTCATCACATCCACTTTGTTTATAAATCTTGTTTGATTCAAGTTGGCACCATTACCTTACACATTGACCTTATCTCTTTAAAGATACTTGCTTTTGATGTGATTTTAGGGATTGATTGGTTAACTACTCATCATGCCAAAATTGATTGTTTTAAATAAGGTTGTTAGTTTTCATATTCTAACCAACTTTGTTATGCAATTCAAGCAACTAAACCATTAAAATCGATCATTGTCATATCTAATCATAAAGCTATTCGTTTATTAAAAAGCGGATGTCAAGCTTTCTTAGCCCATGTTATGGATTTGAATAAAGACACGTCAAATTTGAATAATATTCTGTTGTTATTGACTTTCTGGCGTATTTCAGAAGAACTTCCGTCTACCCCGAGCGTGAAGTTGAATTCTTTATTGATCTTGAACTGGTACAAAGCCCATTTCTAAAACCCCATATCGAATGGCTCTATTGAACTTGGGAGTTAAAGGTCCAACTCTGAGAATTGTTGGACATCGGTTTCATTAAATCTGAGTACATCTCCTTGGGGTGCTCTGTTTTATTTGTAAAGAAGAAAGGCGGGAGTATCGACTTTGTATTGACTATCGGGAATTGAACCATGTCACCATCAAGAATAGGTATCCTCTACCTCGTATTGATGACTTGTTTGACCCGATTCAAGGGCACAATTCTTTTCAAAAATCGATCTTAGATTACGGATATCATCGGTGAAGATTAGGCGAGGATATTCAAAAGCGCCTTGAAACTTCGGTATGGGCATTATGAATTCTTAGTCATGTCTTTCGGACTAACTAATGCTCTGCGACTTTCATGGATATGATGAGCCAAGTATTCAAGGAATATTTGGATCGATTCGTTGTTGTCTTTATTGATGACATCCTCATATATTCCAAAAGCCGTGAAGATCATGAGCACCATTTGAAGTTTGGTACTCGAAAGGCTTCGTGAAAACCAACTATATGCCAAATTGAAGAAATCACGAGTTACGGCTTGAGGAAGTAGCATTCCTTGGGCGCGTGGTGTCGAAAACATGGAGTATCTGTTGATCCGTGAAGATTGAAGCAATCTGAAGTTAGAACAACAAAAGTCGGTGGTTGAAATCACGTAGCTTTTGGGCTTAGTGGTTATTATCGGAGATTAAGTGGAAGGGTTTTCTCGAATCGCTACTCCATTAACTTCATTAACTTCGGAAGGATACAAAATTCGTTTGGAGCGAAGAATCGCGAGAAAAGTTTCCAAGAGCTTAAGAGGAGACTTATTTGGCTTTGTTCTAACAATACCATCTGGTTCGGATGGATTTGTTATCTCTGACGATGCTTGAGCAAAGGGTTAGGATGTGTTCTCATGCAGCGTGGGAAAGTCATAGCCTATGCCTCGCGACAACTTAAAAAGTATGAGAGGAATTATCCTACTCATGATCTAGAGTTAGCGGCCCGATCGTTTTATTAAAAATATGGAGGCACTATCTATATGGGAGAAAGTGGAGATATATTAGGACCATAAAAGCCTTAAATATTTCTTCACTCAAAAAGACTCAACATCTTGCGGCGTTGGCTCGAGCTATTGAAGACTACGACCACACTATTGATACCATCTGGTAAAAGCGAGCGTGGTGGCGTAGCGCATTGAGTAGAAGATCATATCTTGAGGAGCGAGTGCGATGATGTCAAGTATCTGCGTAGAACCAACTTTAATAGAAAAAGTTAAGGTTGCTCGAGCCAGGGCCGGAGTGATCGTATGAAGAAGAAAGTACAAGAAGGAGCTATTAGGGCGAGAATTGATGAAGAAGGAATACTTGAGTCCACTCTAGACTTTGTGTTCCTAACGACTTTGATTTGAAGTACAAGATTATGATGGAGGCACACAATCGCCATTTGCAATCCATCTGGAAGTACTAAAATGTATATGATCTTGACATACATTTTGGTGGAACAATATGAAGAGAGAGATTGCAAAGTTTATCTCGATGTGTTTAACTTGCCAGCGTGTAAAGGCGGAGCATCTTGTACCTAAGGGTCCGTTGCAACCACTTGAGATTCCGGAATGGAAGTGGGAACACATTACTATGGATTTAGTTCTGGGTCTTCCTACGGTTTCTCAAGGCATCAATGCTATTTGGGTTATTGTTGATAGATTAACCAAAATCGCTCATTTCTTGCCGTCTGGAGACTTATTCCTTGAGCGTCTTGCTAGTATATACGTGAATGAGATTGTGAGGTTGCATGGCATGCTGTATCCATAGTTTGGATCGTGACCCAAGATTCACTTCAAGATTTTGGGTTAGCTTGCAAAAAGCTATGAGCGCAGTTTGCGATTTAGTTGACATACCACCATCCCCAAGCAGACGGACAATCGAGAGGACTATTCAAACTCTTGAAGATCTATTAAGACTACTGTGTCCTAGACTTCAAGGGTAGTTGGGATAAGTATTTACCATTGGTGGAATTCTCCTACAACAACAGATTTATCGAGCAAGTATAGGTGTGGCTCCATTTGAAGCATTATATGGGCCGAAAATGTCGTTCTCGATATATGTTGGGATGAGGTGGGTGAAGCAACATTGTTGGGACCCGAGTTAAATGCGTGTGACTACTGAAAAGATCCAAATGATTAAATAAGCGTATACAAAGCGGCACAAGATCGACAAAAGAGTTATGCGGATCTTCATCGAAAGGGCGTGGAATTTAATGTAGGGATCATGTATTGTTGCGAGTTGCTCCATGGAAGGGAGTTACAAGATTTGGGAAGAGAGAAAGCTCGATCCACGATTTATTGGTCCATTTCAAATTCTTGGCCAGTAGGAAATGTAGCCTATAGACTTGCGTTACCTCAAAGTATGTCTCGTGTTCATAATGTGTTTCACATATACGTACTTAAATAAATATGTGAAAGACCCGAACCACGTTATTGAGTTAGAACCCGGGACGAGATAGCCAGAAGACTTAACGTATGAGGAGGTACTGTCAAGATCTTGGATAGGAAGGAGCATGTCCTACTGCGCTTGAAAAGGTCATACCACAAGTTAAAGTTTTGTGGAGGAATCATGCTATAGAGGAAATGACACAGGGAATTGGAAAGCGGAAATGAAAGCGAGGTATCCTCACCTTTTGAAACACACAGTCGTCGTCGTCAATTTAGAGGCGAAAATTTCATAAGGAGGGAGGTTGTAAGACCAAAAATTTTTTAAATAAAAGGAATTTCCTTTATTTATTATTTTGAAATAGTAAGGGTTGATTTGATTAATGTGGATAGTTAAGGGTTAAATCATGAAATATTTCAAAATAAGCAGTGGTTATAAAATATTCATTATTGTCGGGGGAATATTAGTTTGGTGGTGGAATATTAAATGCTTTGTCGGGGAAATATTAAATGCGACGGTAGCGACCATGTGTGGGCCCATAACGGCGATTGGATGAAGAAAAAGCGACAAATATAAGTTGTTTTTTAAATAACGGCGTAGTTATTCTGATTATCTTTGTTGGAATACCGGTTGGTTAAAACACACTAATCTGCGTTGTTGAGCGATAGCACGGTATTGCACCAATTATTGATTCTTACGTGAAGGCACTACTCGATAATGGTTACGATAATTCTTTATTCGATATTTTATTGAGTTAATAATTCTTGCGTTGATATTTTATATTCTTTGTTGTTTGATAATTGTCATTACGATTTTTTTCATTATCGAAGCAATAATTCATATTATCTGAATAATATTATTAGATAACATTATTGGCAATGTCTAGAAAGTTACATCTAAGGAGAGGTTTGGTCACCTAATTGCTTGCGATGAAGAAGAAATTCTTATTGGAAAGCCCCTCTTTCTGAGGAGCTGCACGGTTTTGTCGATATTGTGATTACGTAATATTATTTGTGAATAATTAATTATTGATTTATATGATGAGAGAAAATATTGATTTTATGTGGATATAGATGGAAAAATTTTTAAAATGACAATTGTTGAAAATTAATATTTTATCTTTTACGATAAAATAATTCGTTTAAATATATTATTTTAATAATATATTAGCGGTGATATTTTACAACGAATGTGGGATATATGAGTATCTGAGGAGGAAGAGTATTTTTGTTGCAATAAATGTTTAAAACATGTTAAACATGTCGGTGGACCCCATTTATTGGTGAAATTTGATTATAGCACAATAAAATCGCTTGGTTTGTGGATTTGGTCAATTTCTATTTGGAATTTGGAAAAACTTTCTTCTGCAAAGTTGTAGAAATTGAAATTCCTATAAAAACTCGCGAGATTCGAATTTTCTGATGAAAGGGCTATTTATTATGAATTATTGAAGTTAGAAGCTCAAAATAATTGATTTTTGGAAGTTTAAAATATTTTTTTAAGAAAAACGTTTTTTTTGTTTCTTTCTAGTGGTTGGCATGTGGGAAATGTGATCTGAAATCAGATTTCTAAGGTGGGCTTGAATATTTTTAAGAAATATATATATTTTATTAAATTTTTACTTTTGGTGTTACTAAGCGTTTTCTATAAATAGGGTCTTTAGGTTAGAATTGAAAATCACACGAAGCTGAAGTTTTCTCTCTATATTATCGGCGTATTCTTGTGAGTATTTTGAGTATACTTTGAGTATTGCTAGGCGGTGCAAGTTCCTTCATACACTATATGTCAGGTATTTAAATTTAAAAATCTTGATCTTTTCGAGGTAAGGGATATTATTTTTTTCGTAATGATATTATTTCTTCATATCATTATCTTTGAAATATTGATCTGAAGTTTTTATCAAATTTGGAACTTTTTCATGTCGGGGTTACTATTCATGGGTTCTTATTCATGAGTTCTTATTCACGAGTTCTTATTCAAGCGAGTTCTTATTCACGATTCTTATTTCACGAGTACTATTAAGTGAAGCGTGAAGATGTTTTTTTGTGAATTTCTATCTTTTGGTGTCGGAGTTACTATTCACGTGTATCGGCACTATTCACGTATCTGACACTATTCATTCATATTCAAAAAAATAAAATTTCTTCTTTTAAATCCAAAACATCTATTACGGATACTAACTTCGATTGTATCCATGTTTTGATCATTCTTGAATTTTACACCACTATGATTATTTTGAGGTATTTTTGGGCGTGGATAAAACCAAAATCTGAATCCTTAATCCTTAATCCTTGTCATTTTGTTTCCTTTGGATTCGTTTCTTTAAAAAAAATATTTTCATCATCCTCGGTCTTAAATGATGATATTATGGAATATCTTTGGCACATAGTGCAAAGATGAATGATTTCTTAAGAATATCTTTGGCACATAGTGCAAAGATGAATGATTTCTGAAGAATATCTTTGGCCGTAGTGCAAAGATGAGCAGTGTTTAAATGAACATGACCAGTGATGAATATCTTTGGCTGTAGTGCAAAGATGAATATTTGATTCGGATGTATATTGATTGATGTTACGGGGATAAAAGATGAGCGATGAACTTTTAAATTCATACATAGAAGATAGTAGTTTGCATTCTCTACTTAACTCTTCTAATGAATTATTATTTCATTGCGAATATTGATTTAAAATTTGTTGTCTATTGTATTCTATTATATTTTTCCTGTTGAAGACTAACGATAATTTGTTGTATATTATCTTAGTCATAATATTCTTCTTGAGCTAGTTGAGCTCACCCTTTTCCTTTTGTTCCATTTTTCTCGGGAGGCGAGAATATAAGCGAGTGCGAGTCGGGGTATGGAATGAAGGTTTTAGAAAGGATTGTTTAGTAGTCCTCACCATTTTGTAAAATAATGTATCGATAAATGTGATGAGGATTTATTTGAGTATAGATATTGTCTAGAAGATAATATTTGTATTCAAACTCACAGTTTCTTGTTGTAATAATAAAGTTGTAGTTGTTTACATACCATGTATTGACACACTCGAAATAGGTGATGTATACCTATTTTGGGGGCGTCGATAAAAGAATATTCCTCGACCAATCAAATATTATATAACAACTTGCGTACTTTTCAAAGTTTATAAATATTACCCACAACTATAACATTATCTCAAATCCACACCATAACTTTGAAAAAAATAGAGAAAATTAAATTTTTATTTGTAAAATTTGGGATTTTATAATCTCCCCTCCTTATGAAATTTCGCCCTTGAAATTTACGTACGTACCTGGTATGCCGAACAAATAAGGACACTTCGTCATATTCTAACTCTTGAGGTATAACCTTTGAGCGTATAATATATTTCAAGATATTAACAGGTACATCTTCATACGCTAAATTATCCGCTATCTCGTCTGGTTCTAAATTAATAACGTGGTTCGGGTCGTCCACATATATACGTAACATCGATACGTTAAAAAACATTATGAACACGCAATATAATTGGCGGTAAAACGAGTCTATAAGCCACAGTTCCTACTCGATTGAGGATTTCAAATGGGCCAATTAAATCGAGGTTTGAGATTTCCTCTCTTCAGCAACTCTTGCTTTTAAAATAACGCCCTCTTGAACCTTCTTCTTCGTATTCATAAGCTCCTGGTCTGTAGCTTTAGTAGCTTTAACATTATTGACTAAAGTTGGTTCTAATCATATATTCGTTATCTTCACATAGGTTCGTATATTCGCACTCGTAAACGCATATGGATCTTCTACTCAACGCGTTAGCTACCACGTTCGCTTTTCCACGATGGTATTTAATGGTATTATTATAATATTCAACAGCTCGAGCCAATGTCTTTGGCATATGTTACATTCGTTTTAGTGGAAGAAATATTTAAGAGTTTTAGAAATGGGGTTTTATACTGGGGTCAATACAAAATTTGATTTCACGCTCTAGGGTAGGCCAAGAAGTGTTCAGGAATACATCAAGAAATTTATTAACGATAGAAATATCATTCAAAACTCTGACCCTCATCCAAGACTTGGATAGCACGTCACATTGATACCTATCAACTTGCCACCGTTATTCATGACGTCCCCTGCGTAAAGTCTGGCTTAGGTGCATTCCACACAAGGAAGTCACCAATGAAAGGATCGGGACTCTTTACTTATGGCTTGATATGACAATGATTGACTTTAGTGGTTTGATTGCTTGAATTCGCATAACAGGTTGGTTAGGAATATGAAATCTAACAACCTTACGAAAATAATCAATTTTGGCATGATGAGTAGTTAACCAATCGATTCCTAAAATCACATCAAAGGCAAGTATTTTTAAAGAGATAAGATCGACAGGTAACGTGAAAGTGTCGATTTGAATCAACAAGATTTATCAACAGTGGAGGTAACGAAGGTTTCTCCCAACAGAGTTTCAACTGATAAATCAAAGTCTAATTTCTCGAGCCCAAATTTAAACATTGGCGCAAGTAGGAGAAATAAAAGAGTGGTAAAAGCGGTATCGAATAAGGTATAGACTTATGATAGTTTATAATTAACTTACCGTGATAACTTCGCTCGAGTTCCTCGACAAACACTCTCACTTAAACTCATCGGCTTTGACTTGTCTCGAGACATCCTTTGGTGTCACCATCCCAAACTGGACTTGACTTCACTATAAGACAAAATCGAGCTAGGTGAACTTCTCTTCCTCAATTAAAACATACTTTGGATTGTTGCGTACAGTTTAGACGAATGTGTCCCTCCTGTCCGCATTTGAAACATACGACCGATGGTCGTTCTTCTTCCCTAGAAACAAGTGCTGGTATTGCTGTCTTTCCATCATTATTGAACCTTCTCTTCTTAAAATTTTCACTTCTATTATCTTGGCCATGATTACCAGTGAAGTGGTTACCATTCTTGGAATGATAATTTCCCCCACGATGGTTATCATTGTTCTGATGGCCGTTGCCACTGGTATGATTATTATCGTGTTGTTGGTTGTTACCTTTTGGTTGTGCTGACTCATTATCGCGCTCCACTAACTGAGCCCTATTCACAAATCTGAATATAAACAAAGTTTATGAGAAATGAGGTATTGACGTATATCAGGTTTCAAATCTCTTAGAAACATTCGTGTCATTCTTTCCTCATTATTGACCAAATGGGATGCAAATCGGGATAACTCCACAAATTTAGCCTCATATTGTGATACGATCATATTGTTTTGCTCCAACTTGATGAATTCCACCTCCTTCATATGTCGAATACTTTCGGGAAAGTACTTATCGTTAAACAGCTCTTGGAACTTCTCCCAAGACATCTTGAGTACGTCAAGCTGGGTACGCTTTACAGATTCCCATCAGTAATCTACCTCTTCATGCAACAGAAAGGTGGGGAAGGGAACCTTTTGCTCCTTGGAGCATCCTAATACATCAAATATTTTGGTAATCTGCTTTATTCACGTCTCCACCTTAAGTGGTTCTGGCTTTCCCAAAAACTCCGATTGTCCCAGCTCCTTGAACTGCTTAGCGGTGACCGACCATGGGTTGCCATTATTTCCACCTATATTTCGAACAAGAGTCTCTTTTACCTGATGTTGCATGAATTGCATAAAGCCTTATAACATCCCATCGTTCATAATTTGATCGGTGTTGTTACTTACATGAGGATTATTGTCTTCCTGTTGCACATTATCCTGGGTATTGATCGTTGGTTACTCAACGGTCTCATGTAACCATTCTTTGATCTTAACATTTTCAGATGCCATTTTCAAACACTGTCACAAAACAAGGGTTAATTAATATATCACATATTATCCCTATACTCTGACCGAGCAATTAAATACCAAATAAACTTAGGTAGGTTATACTAGCGAAGGAATTCCCCATCTCTCCCCTCCTAGTTCTTGTCTCACATCTCAGCCATGGATCATATCCCTAAGCTCTGATATCAACTGTGACGCCTCCAAAATAGGTATACATAACCTATTCTGAGTCGCCAAATATATGGTACAAAATATAAATACAATCTTAAATATACAACATAAGTTGTGAGTTTTAATACAAATATTGTCTTCTAGACAGTATTCAAACTCAAAATAAGTCCTTAATACATTTATTATCACACTATTTCATAGAATAGTGAGGACTACTAATGCTATCATCCGGACCGTCACTCTCCCCCCGATTAGTCCTGCTATGTTTCTCATTTCACGAAGAGAATAATGAAAGCAAAAGGGTGAGCTCAACTAGCCCAATGAAAAATACTATAACTAAGATAATGCAGAATAAATTATCTTTAGCCTTTAACAGTGTTAAACTGATACAATATAACAAACATCAAGTTTAACTGCAGTGGAACAAGCAATCAATTAGAAGAGTCAAGTAGAGAATAAAATCTATTATCTTCTGTGATTTAAAAAGGTTTTTCATCACTTTTATCGCTGAGACTCGGCTTAATAAATAATCCACATCATCCCTATACTACGGCCAATGATATTCATTAGTATCACGACCACAATTTATCCATGCACTACGGGCCAATGATATTCGTGTTTTCATTAATGGTCATGATCATGCCAACAACTGTCCATCAATGGACTACGGGCCAATGAGGATTTTTTTACCACATCATTTGTAACTTTACGGTCATGATTATACCGAATAATTCCTGGTCATAATCATACCAAGTCCATCTATACACTACAAGTCACAAATGACTTTTAACATAATATAAACATGAGGATGATGACAATGACATAATAACTCAATAAAACAAGTTCAAGAATTAATTAATTTATTCAGGAATCAATAATGTCCAAATTGTCAACATGATACTACTTTGTGGAGTAAAATTCAAAAATGCTCAGAAGAATATTTCCATGAAAACATACTAGATGAAGCAAAAATATCAAGGATATTCCACTAATTTCATGGAGTATAGAAGCCAAAATTTTATCCAAATGAGTATCATAGAATATATGAAACTGCAATGGATTTTCACCCGCCATGCGGTAATCCACGTAGACAGATCATTTCCACAATTTAATAAGAAATGAATACGAAGGGTCATTCACCATGCATGTGGTAATCCACATGTAGGCGAGTTATTCAATGAATAATAAATAATGGAATAACGAAGAATTCACCATGCATGCGATAGACCTTACATGCATATTATTCAACGAATAATAACTAATGGAACCAGTCATGCGTAAGCGCATAGATAAGATATTCAACGAGAATAATAAATAATGGAACCGGTCAAATGCGTAAGCGCATGCATGACGGGATATTCCAAATGTAATTATAAATAATGGAACCGGTCATGCGTAAGCATACGAGACAAGATATTCAATGTAATAATAAATAATGGAAGCATGTCATGCGTAAGCACGCACGCAGGATATTCCAATGTAATAAAAAGAATGGAATAATAAAATACATAACTTTATAAAAAGTATTACATTTTATATAAAAATATTTTACTATAAAAATACTATGCGGGCATTATACAAACATTATGCATAATAAAATATAATATATTCTATTTATAATCAAATAAAATAAAACTTTATAAAAAGTTTTCTATTTTATATAAAAGTTTTCTGTTTTATTATATTTATAATAATAATAAAACAAAACTTATCACCTTTATTATAATTCACAATATTAATCGACTGGTCATTCCGGAAAGAGGGGCTTTCGGTAAGAAGATTTCTCCTATTGACGCGCAATTAGGTGACCAAACCTCTCTCGATGTAACTTCTGACATCGTTAATATTGCAAATAATAATATGAATAACTTTATCCTCTCAATTATTGATTTAATAATATATAAAATATTGACAATAATTGAATCAAATAACGTGAGATCACATGCATCAATTCTTTGTAGTAATAATTGAACAAAACTGAGTGACTTCTCACGTAAGCATCAATAATTAAATACTGTTTGCTACTATGAAACCACGTGTATTACTGTACTTTTACTACCGGGTAGTTCAACAGTTTTAATGGTAAAACTTCTGTCGTTATTTTAATAAAAATATTTTTGTCGTTTTCTCAATCTGATAATAATTCTGTAGTGGGGTCCACCAATTATTGTACCATCGTACGGATATTCCCCGATAAAAAGAATATTCTCCTACCAATCGAATATTATATAACAACTTGCATACTTTGCAAAATTTATAAATATTACCCACAACTATAACATTATCTCAAATCCACACCATAACTTTGAAAAAAATATTTCGAGAAAATTAAATCTTTATTTATGAAATTTGGGATTTTACACAATAGGTGATATCTGTCTTGTACCCATTGGTCTTCATCCAGCTGAGCGTCCATCAACACTCTGAGGGATTCTATTTCCACCTCTATTAGGGAGTATTTCTTCCATTCCATAGACTAATGAGTAGGGGTTGCCCCAGTGGAAGTACGCATTGAAGTTCTTGAAAGTAATATGCACACAAGCCAATCATGTTTGATGATAAAGCATATACTTTGTAACAATCTTGTTCATTTATTAATAAAAAGTATTAATTTATTAAAGGCTTTTAATTATCTACATGATCTTTGTTTTTATAATATGTGATAAACCCATAGTTTTAAGCAATACTTTTAGAATAATGATGATGATCATTCTAATGAGATCTAAATTCTTTGAAAGCTTAAAACTAAAATAGTTCCCAATCATTGGATTACTAAATTGGGGATTAGTGAATCCGGATAGATTGGTACATACGTTAACTTTGCTCATTGGATGAGGATGATTGATCTCATGATCATTTGTGTGGAGACACTAAAGCAAGTATGTAGGTGCTTATTAGAGAATAAGTTCAATTTGAGCGTGGCTTGCTAAGGAATACCTAATGGAGTTTTATTTGCTGTCGATAGGAATTCACAGTAGTGATAGTAGTACAAGTAATCCTTGGACTTGAGATCATCATAGTATCTTGTGTATGATGAGTTATACTTTGACTTATTCCTTAAGACCCTTAGGGTATATCAAAGGGTATGCTTGGGTATAATAAGTTGTACATGGAGATAATGTATGATCAATAAAGAATCTACCACTTCTAATAAAGAAGAGAAATGTCCTATGTGATTCGATAAATGACAACCCGGAGTCCTTGGCAAAGCGAGAATGAAATTAGAAAGGAGTTTCTAATTTGCATTATTTGGTGTTGTGCATTTAAGAGTCGAAATACATATAATTAAATAAAATAAGACTTGACGAGAATTCCATGTCTTATATTTAATTGGGACATTGTATGGTGGAAGGATTGAATTGTCACGGTAACTATTTACTCAAAGGTTCTTTAATGATTAATGTTGAAATCTATATTATCCGGAAAGTCGTTGATCGCTAGGAGGCTTATCCCTATTGTAGAATAAATATTATTTATTTAAATAAATTAATTATTTAATTTATTTATTTAAATAAGATTAGAATTGTTCTAATTGATTTATTCACAACCGGTTTAATATGGAGAACCTAAAGGGTCACACCATAAAAGGAAGAATAATTATTTAAGAAGTTAATGGCATAATCGTAATAATATATTAAGTATATTTAATTTAATCTATGGTGATAGAATAAATTAAATAGCTTAATATTTATTATTTAATATTTTAGAAATATTAAATATAAATTAATAAGAGGAGTCTTATTAATATTATTACAATTATTATTATTTTAATTTCTAAAAGAGTTTAGGAATTAATTTAATATAAGTACTCTCATTTATTCCTAATTGGATTAGGAAGGAAAATTAGTTAAAGGAGTTTAATTAATTATCCCTAATTAGATTAGGGAGCTTAATTAATTAAAATAATTTAATTAATTAAATAAATCCCAATTCCTTAATTGTTAAGGTGGGTTGCCCACATCTATAAATAAGAGGAGTCTTATTATGGGTGGAGGTGGTTGTTGACTTTTTCAACATACGACATAATTTCAATTGTTGGAGAGTACACCCTTTCTATAGAGATAGAAAACTAGGGTTGAGCCAATATCCCTTCTTCTTGAATTCCTATTCTTTCTTGGTGGATCACCTCTAGAGGCCAAACATTTGGGTGGCTAACGTTGATCAAAGGAAGGAACCAAACCCGGTGGATTCAAGTTTGAACGCGAAAGGATTAGGAGGTGAACTTGTACGAGAGGAAGCTCGATCTTCAAGGGTATGATTTATTCTTTATCTTTTCGTTTAATTAATAATTGTGCATAAAGGGTGATCCGGGTATATGGTTTGTAAAATTTTTAAACTCTGATTTTTACACGCTTCCGCATTATTTTGCAATTTGATTGCGCACATGAATATTACAAACCTAACAGTTCTGTAGGCTAATAAAGTCAGAGGCAAGAGGTCAGGCCATCCTTTGTGATTGGCAGACATCTTCTACACGATCTTCTTGATATTTTTATTAGCCTCTTCAACAACACGATTCATCTTTGGACGGTAGATGACGGAGTTAAGGTGTTTGATGTGGAATTTACTGCATAATTCCTCCATCATTTTGTTGTTGAGGTTCTTAGTATTGTCTGATATAATTACCTCTGGTTATCCATATCGACAAATGACATTGTTTCTGATGAAAGCAATGATGACTTCTTTGGTAACCCTAGAGAAGGAGGCAACTTATATCCACTTGGTGAAGTAGTCGATCATGGTGAAGATAAACCGATGTCAATTACTGGCTTTGGGCTCGATGGGCCCGATCATGTCGATTCCCCAAATTGAGAAGAGCCATGGCAAACTCATATTGTTGAGTTCCCTTGGAGGGGCATGGATAGCATTTCCATGCATTTGGCATTGATAGCACCTCTTGACTTGATCATTACAGTCAGCTTTAAGCGTAAGCCAGTAATGCCCTATTCTGAGGATCTTCTTAACAAGTAAGGGTCCGCTTATGTGTGGGCCACATACTCCACCATAGATTTCATCCATGAGCCTCTGAGCTTGGTCTTTGTCCAAACATCTAAGGAGTCCTAATCCTGCATCTCTTTTGTAGAGTGCATCTCCGCTCAGGTAGAATTCAATAGCCATTCGATGGATCCGCCTTTTTTCAGTTGGGTTCACCTCAGCGGGTGTAGATCCATCTCCCAAATACTCCTTGATATGCTGATACCAAGGGTGTTGGATGGAAGGTAGCTCATCTGATACTTCTCCAATGTAATTCCTATAGGCTGGAGCCTTTTGTAGGGAAACTGGGATGCTTGGCATGTTTTCCTTGTCTTATATGTTGATCAAGGAGGCCAAAGTTTCTAGCACATCCGCAAAATCATTCCTACTCCAAGGAATATGGAGGAAGTTTACTTCTTGAACTCTAAAGCCATCTATAAAACTTGATGATGGTAAGACAACAAATGTAGCTCTTTGGTTTGATAGATTCCGTGGTTTATTTCATTACCAACTCAAATCCCCAAAGACAGCTTAACCATCCGATACCCATTGATTGGGCAAGTTTAAGCCCCATGATCTGACCTTCATACTCTCATTGTGTTGTTGGTGCTGACAAATTGAAATTTGACGGCGATGAGATACTGCTCCCCCGTACCAGATACTAGAACTGCTCCAGCTCCAGAACCTTCCATGTTAACAGCTCCATCAAAATACATTTTCCATGTATGGCATACATTGTACTGATGGTGTTGCTAAATTTGACCCCATCATCGGGGAAGTATGTTTCTAAGGGTTTGTAATCCCATGCGGATGCGGTGGCCAGTTGATCCTCAATTCCTTGCCCTTTGATGAACTTTTGCGTCACGTAGACGATGTTAAATTATTGTAGAATCAACTGCCATCTGGACAGTCGACAATTCAGTATGGGCTTACTGAACACGTATTTGAGAGGATCCACGCGGGATATGAGATGGGTTGTGTGACCATGAAGGTAGTGATGTAACCTCATGGAAGCCCATGCTAAAGCACAACAAGTCTTCTCAATTAGAGTGTACTTGTGTTCACTGCTGGTGAATCTTTTGCTAAGGTAATAGATAGCTCGCTCTTGGCCTTTATCGTCCTTCTGTCCCAACATGCAGCCCATAGCATTATCATTAATGGACAGGTACATGAACAGGGGAACATCATCCCTGGGAGGTACCAAAATAGGAGCGTTAACCAACTGCTCTTTGATTGTAAAGAAGGCTTTCTGATACTCATCATTCCATTTCATGGAGGAGTTCTTCCTTAACAGCTTGAAGATGGGCTCACGGGTTGCTGTGAGTTGATAAATAAACTTGTAATGAAGTTGATTCTTCCCAAAAATCCCCATATTTCCTTCTTTGTCTAAGGAATGGGCATTTCCTTGATGGCCTGGATTTTGGTGGGATCTAGCTCAATCCCTTTGTGGCTGACTAGGAAACCTAGCAACTTTCTTGATTTAATGCCAAAGGCGCACTTGGCTCGATTCAACTTCAAGTTGTACTTACACAACCTGTTGAAAAGCTTTCTGAGATGGTCTAAGTGGTTTTCCTCCCTTCAGAACTTGACAATGATGTCATCCACGTTTACCGCTATCTTTTTTTGCATTAAGTCATGGAAAAGAGCCATCATAGCTCAATGATAGGTTGCTCCGACATTGATGAGGCCGAATGACAACCATCTATAACAAAAGGTTCCCCAAGGAGTGATGAAAGTAGTTTTTTCACGATCCTCCTCAGCAACCATAATCTTATGATACCCCGCAAAGCAATCCATAAAGGAGTACATGTTGTATTAAGTAGTATTGTTAATGAGAATGTGGATAAATGGCACGGGAAAGCTATCCTTAAGGCAAGCTTTGTTCAGATCCTGGTAATCCACACAAACTCGCACCATTCCTCTTGGTTTAGGCATAGGGACTATGTTTGATAGCCATTCAGGGTATGTAGACACCATGATGATGCCTGCTTGAAATTGTTTCACAATTTCTTCATTAACCTTTAAACTCCACTCAGGTTTCAATTGCCTGAGCTTCTGCCTGACTGGCTTGAATCCCTTTTTAATAAGAAGGCAATGAAGAATAATGTCAGTGGATAAACCCACTATGTCTTTATGAGACCATGTAAACACATCCTGGAATTGGGTTAGTTGCGCAACCATGTCAATTCGTTGGTTTGGAGTGAGTTCTGAACCAATCTGGATTAGCTTAGGGTTTTCTAAGGTTCCGAGATTGAAAGAAGTGGTCTAATCAAGGTTAGGTTAAGGTTTGTCTTCGACCCATTACTTGATCTCTTGAGGTGTCTCAATGTCCTCTTGTATTTCCATCACGTCTGAGTACAACTTTTCATTAAAGTTACAGTCCTTGTGTAGAAAAGGCACCTCATCAGCAAGTACATGCACATCTAAATTAAGAGTCCTGAAACAAAATATGCTTTCAGTTAATATATGAAACTGTTCAATCATACAAAGTGTTAGCATGTACTAATAAAACAACTGCTAATATTGTACAGAAAAGTAAGCAATTAAAGTTATCTATAGGGCAGATGGAATTTTCTGTCCATTTTACCCTCGTCAACCAATGCATGGAGTGATGTTCCAATTGTCAAGGATAAAGTCCTGATGGACTACAGTGATGGAGGGGATATCATTGTCCTCCTCTTCCTTAATGATGACCATGATATCTCAGCAATCATCGTCTAGGGTGTATCTGTTTGTATGTTCATCATGGATAATGATGCATATGCCTGACATCATCAGGGCGTTGTCTTGTTTACATTTTCGTTCCCTCTCTTCCACTTCGGGATCAGGAATCATGACCTTTTTTGCATTAACCGTCTCTGGGTTGGGAAATAGCATAGCCATAATATGGGCTGGAACCTTTACCGAGACCGTATATCGCCTCGGAGTTGCAGGTGAAGAAATCGTCGTGTGGCTGAAGTTAAAGGAATCTGTTTGTGCTTATGAGGATTCTCGTGGATCGAGCTAAGCGAATAGCCTAATCTAGCTGTCCCTATTTGACTGGGCACTTGAATTGGGTACTTAATACCCTGATGCTCTTAGCCCAACCCTTGTCCAGGTTGATGACCCAATGACATCATCTCTTGAGTGTCTGACATAACCTCGACAAAAATCTTGGGTGTGAGAGGTGGTGCCCCAATGGGATGATAATGAGTGTTGCTCACCTCCAGGGCATGGAAACTGACCGACTCAATTTCTGAATTGAAGCTGATTAGTGGTGTATCACTTTGTTCCGGACATTCTGGCTCAGCATTAACAATGACTAGGCTATTGTTGATAATGTACTTGAGTTGCTGATGAAGAGTGGAAGGGACAACTCCAGCCATATGAATCCATAGTTTTCCCAACAACATGTTATATCTTGCGGCTATTTTGAGCACATGAAAGGATACATTGAATGTATGTGAACCAATCTCCACTGGTAATTCAATTACTCTAATGACGTTTAGTCGGGATCCATCAAATACTTTGATAATCATATGGCTACTTTTGATCCTTTTGGGGTTGATGTTCATCTTCTCCAAGGTAGCTTAAGGACAGATATTCAGAGATAAACCTCCATCAATCAAGAGTCCTCTAACCATGTATCTGGAGGATAAAACTGCTATGTGCAACGGCTTGCAATGACCGGTAGCTTCAGTGGGTATGTTGTCATCAGTGAAAGATATCACATTGTTGTTGAAAATGTGATCAACTAGATGTTAGAAATTTTCCACATCCACTGATTTCGGTAAATGGGCTTCTTCCAAGACCCTTAGAAATATCTTCCTATGATCTTCAGAAGTGAAAACCAAGTCCAATATGGAAATTTGCTGTGCAGCTTCTTTCAAGCTCAAAACCACTTTGGCTTCATTATGGCCCATAGTACGGAGGAACTCTTCAATCTTCTCCATGGGAACTTTCCCATTTGATTTGATGGCGGGTTTCATCACCCAAAGGGGAAGATCCTTCAGCCTGCCCATAATTCCATGGGACTTTTTTCAAGTTGACAACAGGATACTGGGGTCTGAATGATAAGTTAATTGGCTCTGGTGCAGCCACTTTCAAAGGATTGTCAGCTCCTTTGAGTTGAATTGCTTGTATTGTGAGTGGTCTGGCAGCCAAATCATCCTCAACGGAGATAACTGCTATACCATCCTTCCATTTTGTAGGACATGTGTTCCCACTCTCAAGTAACAAAGTGTCATCGTCTGCCATTTGCAGGACACCGCTATCAATTAAATTTTGAATGAGGTGGCGGAGTGCCCAACATTCTTCTGTGCTGTGACCGAGAGAGTAAGAGTGATATTGGCACACTCCCTCTGAATTAAACCGTCTGGAATGGGGATTGATCGGAGGTAGAAGGGATGTAATTCTTCCTTCATTGATCAACATTTGAAATATCTCCTCCTTAGGTTGGCTAAGATATGTAAATTCCCGTTTGTTGGCAAAATCCTGACGGGCTTTGGAACTTTCTCTTTTTTGCAACTTTATTGTGATGCCCCCAAAATAGGTATATATCACCTATTCTGAGTCGCCAAATACATGGTACAGAATACAAATACAATCTTAATTATACAACTGTCGTGTAAAATACGACACAACAAATGCTGTGAGTTTTAATACTGATATTGTCATCTAGACAATATCCACACTCAATGGAGTCCTCATTACATTTATTGTCACACTATTTAAAAAAAAAGTGAGGACTACTAATACTATCATCTAGACCATCACTCCGTTCCCCAACTCGTCCTAGCTATATTGTCATTTCCTGAAGAGAACAGTGAAAGAAAGGGTAAGCTCAACTAGCCCAGTAAGAAATATTATGACTAAGATAATGTAGAATAAATTATCATTAGTCTTCAACAATGTTAAACTGATAAAATATAATAGACATCAAGTTTAACTGCTACGGAACAAGCAATCCATTAAAAGAGTAAAGAAGAGAATAAAATCTACTATCTTTTACGATTTAAAAGGTTTTTCATCACCTTTTATCGCTGGGACTTAGCTTAATAAATAACCCACATTATCCCTGCACTACGGCCAAAGATATTCATTAGTATCACGACCACAAATTATCCATGCACTACGGGCCAAGGATATTCGTGTATTCATCAATGGTCATGATCACGCCAACAACCGCTCATCAATGCACTACGAACTGAATGAGAGAACTTTAACCATATTATTTGTAACATTACGATACCATGATTACAATCAATAATCCTCGGTAATAATCATACCAAGTCCATCTATGCACTACAGGCCACAGATGACTTTCAAAAAAATATAAACATGAGGATGATGACAATGATATAAGAATTTAATAAAACAAGTTCAAGAATTAATTTATTCAGGAACTAATAACGTCCAAATTGTCAACATGATACTTCTTTGTAGAGTAAAATTCAAGAATGCTCAGAAGAATATTTCCATGGAAAGATACTGGATGAAGCGCAAATATCAAGGATATTCCACTAATTTCATAGAGTATAGAAGTTCAAACGTTAATCAACTGAGTAAAATAAAGAATGGAATAACAAAAGAAATCACCATGCATGCGGTACTTCGCATAGATAGGTTATTCCAATATAATAATAAATAACGAAACCGGTGTCGAAATTAAATTGCACCGGCGGATGTTCCAATGTAACAATAAAGAATGGAATAACAACAGAAATCACCATGCATGCGGTACTTCGCATTGACAGGTTATTCCAACAATATACTAAATAACGGAACCAGTCAAAGTAAAATTAAATGCAAGCAAGATGTTCCAATAGAATAATAAAGACGGAACCGTGTCCGGCGTAAAATGCATGTGAGCAGGATATTCCAATGTAATAATAAAGATTTTAATTCGAGTCCAAATAAGAAAAGCGCATGCATGGATGATATTCCAATGAATAATAATGAATTGAATAAAAGAAGAATTTCACCAAGTATAGCCTTCGTATACTGGTTATTTAAACAGAATAATAAAGAATGGAATAATAGAAGTTCTCTTCATGAATACAAAAGAAATAATACCCCTTACCTTAAGAATAAGAGTACTGAATATATGAGTAGTGAAGTAGCAGAATACTTTTCTTCTTTCTCTCTACAGTTTATCTCTCTAGAGTTTCATTGAATTCGTAAGAAATAATGAAGGAATGAGCTTTTATTTATAGAAGAATGGACTGCATAGTAACTAACTCATGAACGGTCCAGATTGATTTACTTTTAATCGGACGATCCATATTTAAAGCAAAATCTTTTAAATAAAATATAATATATTCTATTTATAATCTAATATAACGAATAACTTTATAAAAGTATTCTATTTTATATAAAAAGATTTTACTATGCAAACACTATATCAGCACTTATGCAAACACTATGCATAATAAAATATAATATATTTTAATTATTGTCTTATTAAATGATAACTTTATAAAAGCATTCTATTTTATATAAAAAGGTTTTACTATTAGCCTAATAAAACGAATAACTTTATAAAAGTATTATGTTTAATATAAAAAGCTTTTCTGTTTTATTACATTAATAATACTAATAAAACAAAACTTCATCATCATTATTATTATTCACACTATTAATCGACCAATGTGTCGTTCTCGTGAAAGGGGCTTTCGATAAAGGATTTCTCCTATCAGGCGGCGTAATTAGGTGACCAAACCTCTCATCAAGCGAACTTCTAGACATCGTTAATATTGCAAATAATAATATTAATAACTCATCATCTCAATTATTGATTTAATAATATATAAAATATCGACAATAATTGAATAAAAATGAATGACTTCTCACGTAAGTATCAATAATCAATACTGTGTGCTACTATGCAACCACGCCAGACATCGCATTTACTTTACTACTACCGAGTAGTTCAACCGTATTAATCTGTAAAACTTACGTCGTTATTTTCAATAAAATATTTTTGTCGCTTTCTCGATCTAACAATAATTTACATTGTGGGGTCCACCAATGATTGTGTCGTCGTCTGAAATATTCCCTATTAAAACAAATATTCCCACCAATCAATCTAATATTATATAACAACTTGTGTACTTTGCAAAATTTATTAATATTACCCACAACTATAACATTATATCAAATTTATTCCATAATATTCAAAAATGATATTTATAGAAAATTCATTTTTATTCATAAAAAGTTGGGGTCTTACATTTATCCTCCAGTGTTTCACTTTTTGAAGGCGAGGATGGAATATTCATGACAAAAGGAAGGAGACTAGCATGGTCCTGAATGATTAATTGGCGCGTGACAAGGTGTTGATGAATCACAAGTTCTGCCAAATGATCTACTTGTTTGCAAAGAGCCTTATATTTCGCTCCATTATAAACTGGAACTGCGCATAATCCCATCTATCAGCACCGTCTTTGCTGGTCTGGGAAGATTCAACAACGTAATTGGAACTTTGTCCACTTCTCCAATTAATCATATTGACCTCTCCTTCTTTGTGTTGAGGAAGAGGATTGTCTTGCACATGAGGTTGGTCGGGTTTAGTCACGAAAATCTCCCCATTGTCGATTAAGTCCTGGATCTTGTGTTTCAAGGCCCAACAATCTTAACTGTCATGTCCAGGTGCCCTGGCATGATAAGAACACTTCCGAGTAGCATTAAAATCCTTCCCATTTGGGTTGGCTGGTGGAAGAAGATGTGTAATTTTCTTCTGAGTGGTCAGAAGAGTAAGGGTGTGAACACTCGGGGGCGTCTGACTTCTCCACCTTTAGGCAATGGAGGGTTTGAGGACTGTGCTTGCAAAGGGGAGTAGTTTCTCCTCTGGATATGCATATTCTGACGCCTTTATTGACCTTGTAGTATTAAGGAAACATCTTCCTCTTTATTTTTATGGACCTTCCGGAGGTTGTTTCCATAAGTTCCAGACTGGATGTGCTCAGCAACTGCTTTAAGAGCGGCTAGGTCTTAAATCTTTCATGACTTCAATCCCATCTCAGCCATTTCTCTGTGTTTGATTATTTCAGAAAATGGCTTGCCAATGCCAGCTAAGACTCTTTCATAGAAAGGAGATTCTTATATGTCTATGAAGGTCATGACCATTTTTGATTTCGTCATAGAAGGAATAACTTGAGCAACAAGGAGCCTCCACCTTTGAGAATACTCTCTAAAAGACTCAGTAGACTGTTTCTTGATCTTGGTAATCTGGTACCGGTCAAGAGCCATATGAGATTGAAAGCTATACTGAGTGAGGAAGGCATGAGCTAGTTCCTCCCAGCTATGGATCTTTGAGTTGTCTAATCTGGTATACCACGATCGGGCTTCTCTAGTAAGACTCTTCTGGAACAACAGCATTCTGAGCTTCTCTTCCTTTGCATAAGATCCAAGTTCTCCGATAAATATCTTCAAATGTATGTAAGGATCTCCTAACTCATCGTACTTTTCAAAGTCAGGAGTTTTGAACTTCTTTGGATAATGCACACCAGGGAATATACAAAGGTCAGCATATGAAACACTCCCGTGTGTTCTAATCCCTTTGATAGAATGGATGGTTTCCTCCATTTGAAGGACTTTTTTCTTGATATCACCGATGTCTGGATCTTCTTTAAGATGGGTGTTTTCAGGAATTTTGTTGGTCGTATCCAACTGCAGTTCAGGATTTATTTTATCTTAATCTTGTGCTCCTCCTTGTGTAGAGGATTCTGTATGTACAAGTATTCGCGAACCCTGAGTAGATTGGTGTAGTTCTTTAAGAAGAACAACCAAATCTGTAATTTGCTTGCTTAATCCATCAAACTCTTCTCGTGAGACAGGAGCAGGATTAGACTGGTCAGACGAAGACATAGTTGGCTCTAGGCTTGTGGCCTTTTTGGATTTTGAGCGAATAATATGCCCAATTGTTTCCCTTCAAAAATTTATGTTGTTTAGTCTTAGGGAATGTATAAATGTTTACATGTTATCATAATGTGTACATTTTAGGAATATTATCCTACAAAATGGGTGTCATTTGATAGCATATCATGCATGTGCAAATATTCTTCATATTTTCAACTACATATAGATGAACATGGAATAAAATTACAAGTAATTGTCTTTACAAGTAATTAAAAATGGAAAGCATGAAGAGACTTTCCCCCAGGTTTGGTTTATCAGAGGCTGACCTATCATAGCTTACTCTCGCGGCTTTTTGGCATGAAGGTTCCCAGATTATCGCAATCTACTTGATGGGAAGTTCATCCGGTATTTCAAATGGAGCGAATTTGGGTGGTGCCTTTCCTGAGCCTCGTTGGAATTAGTCTTCAGTCTAGAAATCAAACACCGACAGGATAGCCTCCTGGTGGAGGAAAAACACAACATACATTCATATACAATGTGTCTCACCATTTATGAAAATGATGACATGTGCGAAGCACTAATATCACATATAGATATTTTGCAGTGCAGTAAAAAATGAATTCGTACACATTCATCAAAAATGTAAATGCAACATTCACACAGAAGCATATAACTATTTTGAAAAGCTTGTAGTAGCGGCTTAAGCCCCTTACTGGAGTCCCCAACAGAGTCGCCAACTGTCGACGTCAGAAATTTTATTTGTCCCTTTTCTGTTCTTGTTTTTTGGTGTTCTCATGTTATGTGTGATTTGTTTGAAAAAACAAGTGAAAAAGGTCCGACATGTATATGTTTACGATTTGACTATAAGAGTCGCTAGTTGGTGTTTTTAACTGGTTGGACCAACACAACCGAGAAAAGATTTGCACATTAACCCAATAATGTGACACATCTAAACGAGTCTGTGAAACCAAGATTCATTTGGGTTCGGGGGCTTGATTATGCGTAGCGAAGGTGTTAGGCACCCTCCGACATCCGCGTTACCACGGTGACCGCCACTTTTCAAGAAACTATTATATGAATGTGTGTGTGTATGTGTGTGGGTCAATGTGTTGATATTTGGAAGTAGTGTGAGGCGTCGTTCGCACCTATATACAAAGGGTTTGAATTTGTATGAAAAAATTAGTTTTAAACATGATATAGAAGTGAGGTTTTGTAAAAGAGGTTTTTTAAACCTTGTGCTCAATAGTAATTGAGACCTTTTCATACTTTCACTTTATTGTTAAATGTTCGGATTGATTGTTTTTATTTTAGAGATGCGAAGAATCTTCGAGAAAATAATATATAGTAGTGCCGAACTCCTCATGGTCATGAAAGCCATCTAAGGAAATTAAAATACCATGAATAATTTAGAAGCTGCTTATAGCTGAAAAATGCCCATCACGGGAACCGAATCTAGATTCAATGGACTGAATCTGTGATCACATGATTCCTAGGCTCACATGATGTCATGATTTATATGAAAAGCGATGGCAGCGATTATATATACATAAAAGTCAGTAAACATATATATACAGACATGATCAACCACCACGAAGCACCTCCATGGGGGATCGGAAATATAAATATATAAAAGTGGTAAATATATATGTATATATAGACATGATCAACCACCACGAAACACCTCCATGGGGGATCAGAAATGTAAATATATAAAAGCGATAAATATATATAGAGAGACATTATCAGCCACCACGAAGCACCTCCATGGGGGATCAGAAATGTAAATAAAGCAATAAATGCGATCAACCGACCACGAAGTAAACTTCAGGCGGGACTAAATGTAAAGAACGCAGTAAAAACAATCAACCACCACAAATTAAACTCTAGGCGGGACGGTATGTAAATAAAGCAGTAAAAGGCCACGAAGTAAACTCTAGGCCTGATAGAAATATATATATGTATATATATATATAGCGATGCTATGCACAGATATATATATCGATCTCGCTCTAGGTTTATTATTTCAAAGAATTTGTCATATAAATATATATATATATATATATATATATATATATATATATATATATATATATATATATATAGCGATAAACACACACGGATATAAAATCCAGGCTCATCACAAAGTTCGACAACAGTTTATATATAAATATATATATATATATATATATAAAAAGTAGTAAACGCTCCAGACGTGAGTCCAGGCTCAATCGAGGCATAACTCGATAATGTTAGTCAATATATATAAATATATATATATATATAAATATATATATATATATATGTATATAAGTATATATATACAGACAGAAATGAAAACCACGGATCGAAGTCCGAGCATACACACACAACACGACTCTCAACGTGAAGAATAGTGTGTGCAAAGATGAAGAGAAAGGCTTTATAATGTCTAAGAAGGCTTATATATAGTGGGCTTCCAAAGAAGACTTCTATGACTTTAAGTGGATGAACACTCGGCTCCCGCCGGTAAAAATATAGCTATATGTAAGCTAACAAGTGTTTAAAATGAGAAAGCACTCAATATGGGGTGTGTACAAAGCAAATTGGACAGGGCTTCCTCGCCTTTCTTCTCTTGAATATGGCCACCCCAAGCTCTATATTTATAGAGTGGGAGCCGCAGGTGTATCTACGGCAACCGCAGATGTACCTGCGGCTGGCCAGGGTGCCTCGGGCCCCATGGGTCCCACCGTCTTGAAGTACATGCACGTATGCAACGTGATCTCTGCTCGAACTTGTAGAACTTTAATCTGAGCATCCGATTGAGGTGTATAAGACCTATTTCGGCTTGCTATTGTCGAGAGCTACGTAATGATATGGGATTAGAGTTTGTACAAAGTCAGGAAGATAGAACCATGTCCTATCTCTTCAAGCTTCAAATTCTATCAGGTGTGCTGTCTTGCGTAGTAGTCACTCGAGATTGCAACTCCTTGGTTCTTGTGGGACATTGTTGTGTAGAATGTATGTTGATTGTTGTTTATTGAGATGACGCTATGTGGGTTTGAGGTGGTAATTTGATAATTTTGCCCTTCACCGGGGTTATCTCCAGTTTTGGTTGATATAGCAGATGTTGCTCAGGGTTATCTCTGAGATTGGACCGCTGCAAGTGTTGAATGCCCTCAAGGTTGTCTCTGAGGTGTGCCTGTTGTAAGACCCCGAATTTTATGAAATGAAAGTATTCAATTTTCTTATAATTATTATTATTTCGTAAATGATTAAATTGATAAAAGGTTAAAGTTAAGGGTGATATGTGAAAATTTTGTACAATAAGCAAGTTGTTATAAAATATTCGGGGAATATTCTTTTTGTCGGGGAATATCCATACGACGACACAATCATTGGTGGACCCCACAACGAAAGTATTATCGTATTTAGAAAACGACAGTATTATCTTTTTATAAAAATAACGGCAAAAGTGTTACCGTTAAAATTGTTAAACTACCCGGTAGTAAAAGTACAGTAATACGTGTTATTGCATAGTAGCAGATGGTATTGATTATTGATGCTTACGTAAGAAGTCACTCAGTTATACTCAATTATTGCTACAAAGAATTATCGTGATCATGTCTCTCATATTATTGATTCAATTATTGTCACAGTATCATCTATATAATATGTTATATTATTAAATCAATAATTGAGACGACAAAGTTATTCATATTGTTATTTGCAATATTGATAATGTCTAGAAGTTCTTTCAAGGAGAGGTTTGGTCACCTAATTGTGCGCCAATAGGGAGAAATCCTTATCGGAAAGCCCCCTCTTTCCTGGGAACGACCTGGTTGTTAAATATTGTGAGTTATAATATTAATGATGAATAAGTTCGTGTTGATTAAAGATGAAATTGATAGTTCCATTGTGTTGGAATTATTAGTGTTAGTGGAAATCGACATTTATTTCGATAATAATTTATGTCTGGAGGTTATATTGACCAATCGGGTAATTAACCGGATAAATGAGCAATTAATTGCTATTAATTCAAATGCTTATAACTATGTGTTCACATGTGTGTACTATTGATTCACATGATTTACTATTAGGGGAGTTGGTGCAAGATTGATAATACTTGAATGACTAAATTAAAAATGGAGGTATAGATGAAGGTATTATACTATAATTAATTTTTTTTCACATGATTATACTATTAAGTCACATGAATGAACTATTAATTCACATGATTTACTGTTAGGGGAGGTGGTGAAAGTTTGATAATACTTTCAGGACTAAATTAAAAATGATGAAAAATAGTAAGGTATTATACTGTAATATTTCGAGCCCCAAAACGTGCAATTATCGAAACTATATTTTCCTATAAATAGAAGCTCATTCTTCTTTCATTCTCACCAATTCACTAAGTCTCACAAGAGCAATTATTATAGAGAGAAATTATAGAGAGAAAGAAAAAGAGAAGTCTGCTACCTCATTATTCCAGTATCTAGTTTTCTTCTAAGGTAGGGGGTATTATTTCTTTCGTATTCATGAAGAAAGTTATTTTCTTTTAATACTCGTAAGGGTTGTTATTCCATTCTTTATTATTCTATTGGAATAACCTGTCTGTGCGGTCTATCACATGCCTGGTGAATTCTTTTGTTATTCCATTCTTTATTATTCTATTGGAATAACATGTCTGTGTGGTCTATCACATACTGGTGAATTCTTCTGTTATTCCTTCTTTATTATTCTATTGGAATAACCTGTCTGTGCTGTGACGCCCCCAAATTCGGGTATCTTCCAACCCGACAGATGGTGCTCCACTTTACTAATATCCATACAATCATTCCATTGAAATACAACAAAATGAATGTAATTACTATCTTCTTATTACAATCAAAGTATAATCCTTCCGAGGTTCATTAACCGATTACATCGTTTGTTGTTTATAATATAATAATACATACAAACGTACTAATCTATTACACGATGGTTAAGCATCCATCTTAGCTTTGCCCTTATCTCTCTTGGTATTCACAGTACATTCATCTTTAACTGCAGTTATATAATTCACGCAGGAAGTGAGCATGACAACTCAGCAAGTTTAATCAAGGAAAACAGTAATACCACATTCATGAATTATATAACAATTCCGACATAACTGAATAATAGTTATGAAGTATTATGAATCAATAATACTTAACAGTTCATAACATCAATTCCCAAAGTATAGAATAGATTAGAAATTCTGAACCGGTCGATAGACCATGAACAATAACTTTCAATTTTCATACTTGAAAAGGAGTCCACAGCACTAAGGCCATTCATCTGTATAACTTACGAGCACTTCTAGGTGATCAGCCTATAGTACTCTATGTTGATCAACACTCATTCATTAAACTTATTTACGTTTAATATTTTTGGAAAACTCGCGTGCCCATCGAATAATCGATGAAAAATACTTTTGTTTGTTCATAGACAAACCTTACCTCCACGTCCGTACCAATTACTTGGCATAGGATAGCATTAACATTTCTATATAGAATGATATGAACAATAATCAATCTATATATTACGAATAGTCTAGCCGAGTTAAAATCTGGCATTGACCCTTTCTTTAAAACAAGTCTTGCAATTCAGTTCAACGAATCACATAAAACTTAGCTAACATGGAAGTTAGACAAGCGTTAAGAAAACTTGCCTATTAGCGTCTTCAAATAACTTACTCGATTGACCACATCCTTTACAGAATCTACATGATATATTCACATAGCACACTGTAATTAGCTATCAAACAACTATTCACATTGTTCCTATAAGCTTCTTTCTCTTCTATGTCTTTGTTAACTTAATATCTTTATTAAAGTCAACAAGACTTATTACCCTTCATCCCGGTTTATTACTCAACTGACGTTATTAATCGGACTCGAACTTCGTTGATAAAGTACTAACTTTGTTCATCGTTGTTAACTTATTAACATGCATTCCATTCCTAAGTTTCATATCATATACCTTAGTATAGGTAGTATAGGAATAGCTTTAATACACTTATGAAGTTTACAAACATTACCCCTTTAGGTCTCAAAACAATTGAAGTTCAAAACCTAAGTCAATATCTGAGTTAATCACTGCATCCATGGCCAAGCATGACCATCCTAACACTAGACTAGCGCTGCGGCGCCAGATTAGCGTTGTTCCGGGCTTCGATCTCGTCTTCTGCAACGCAGAAACGGTGGTCTTCTTGACATGGCAAATTCTATATGATGTCTAGTACGCAGCTACTGAACCTCAATTGTAGAACCTCAGCAATTTCCAAAATTTTTGTGAAATTCTCGTACGTAATAACTTCTTCGTTATAAGCCCGATTTGGTCCGCTTCAAAGCCTACACATCATAAATGACATAATCTACGCTAAATCATATAAGAATTGACACTTTCGAATCTGTAACTCAAAATTCACTATTGAGTTCATTTTTTAGACGTTCGGAAACGTTAATGAGCGTTCAATGCTCGTTTTCTTCGTTTTAAGTTAGAATCCGATGATTCTTGAACCCACAACTCTTAATCACCCTATCTCACGTGTTGACATTGAAAACCAATGTTTTTAAGTCTCACGACAACTTTTGACCCTTAATCCGGAATTCAACGTTTTCGACGTTTAACGTCTAATTACGTAAAATTCGCCATAACTTCTTTACTAGGGTTCTCTAAGCCAAATCACGTGTAATACTCCATGGATTTTGTATCTACATCATAACCAAACAAGATGCATATATTAATATATTGATGGAGTTCAATCTTTTATAAACAATCGATCTCAACAAACAATATTTTCATGGTTCAAAACTATATTAAACCTTATGATTCTTATAATCTCATAACTTATAGAGATTGAATCTATGGTAAATCATCTTTAATCTCTCATACAAGACATATACCACCCATCTATGATTCTTCAATATAAAAGAAAAATCAGAAAGGGCTGGAGAAAAAAGGTAAGGATTATACCTTAAGAATTCTTATGAAACTTTCTTGGAAAACTCTATGATCAAGCTTCCAAAGTAAAGATTTGCAAGTCTAACTCTCTTTCTCTCTTAAATAATCTAGGTTGGGAATTTGTAAAACTCTCAAATGAAACAATCTAGCCTCATATTTATAGGAAACTAAAATGGAGGGCAATTTGGACAATGAACCATCACCTCCTTGTTATTCATGTGTGGTCACCAAGTAAAATACTTGGTGACCAAGACTTATGCTTGGCTCCTACATCAAGTGGCCGGCCCACCACCCCATGAGTCATTCCCATGGGTTGCCCCATGGGTTTTACCCATTCGGTGACCCAACGGTTCGATCCACGGTTCAATTTTCTTGAATTGGGCTTAATCAATATATCATTGGGCCTTGACTTGGGCTTAATCAATTTAACCCATTGGGCTTGTTCATTAAATAAATTGGACCAAACATAATTCAACTCAAATGAATTAACATTAAGTCTTAGCTTAATTCTATAATACGAATCGTATCCCATACGTATAATTCACGTATTCTCTCCGTATACTACTCGTACAATAATCGTATTGCACTTCGTATTTACTCAACGTATTATACATAGATACTAAATAGTATCACCAAATGTATAACACTCGCATTAACACTAACGCCATTCCTTCTACGCATATTATTTTCTTCTCGAAAATCAATATACTCAACCCTTAGGTTTTAAGTCCGCAGGCGAAAACTGCATTTGCCATAAAAAAAATATTATCAGATATTCCATCTTATCACGATATTCTATCATTAAGCATTTCTCGGAACTTCAAAATAATTCCCTGAACAGAAACAGATGAATAGTGTTTTTATGAAAATTTCTCAGAAAATAATTATTTTCGTCTTGGAAATTCCAAACAAATATTTCTAGCACGTAGCCAGAATACAAACCAACTTAGCACATTCTAGGTCATAGAACGACCTTCACATAGCTTAATCACAAAGTAATCAATTAAATTCATTTAATTCACATAATCAAATAAAAATTTAATTGCCATAAAAATTCGATTTTCTCGGGCATTACATTTGCGGTCTATCGCATGCTTGGTAAATTCTTCTTTTATTCTATTCTTTATTATTCTGTTAGAATAACCTATCTACGCGGACTACCGCATTCATGGTGAATTCTTCTGTTATTCCATTCTTTATTATTCTGTTGGAATAACCTGTCTATGTGGATTACCGCATGCATGGTGAATGATCCTTCATATTCATTCTTTATTAAATTATGGAAATGATCTATCTACGTGGATTACCGCATGGCGGGTGAAAATCCATTTACAGTTTTGTATATTCTATTATACTCGTATGAGATATCATTTCTTTTGTACTCGTCATGGAATATCATTTTTTTAGTATTTTTCTTTTACGAGTTAGTATTCATGGAGTCCTCATTACATTTATTGTCACACTTTTTAACAGAATAGTGAGGACTACTAATGCTATCATCTGGACCATCACTCCGTTCCCCGACTAGTCCCAACTATGTTCTCATTTCCTGAAGAGAACAGTGAAAGAAAGGGTGAGCTCAACTAGCCCAGTAAGAAATATTATGACTAAGGTAATGCAAAATAAATTATCCTTAGCCTTCAACAGTATAACAACAGACAACAAGTTTTAGATCAACAACTACAGCGGAATAAGCAATCCATTAGAAGAGTCAAGTAGAGTATAAAATCTACTATCTTTTATGATTTAAAAAGGTTTTCATCAACTTTATTGCTGAGACTCAGCTTAATAAATAAAAACGAATCATCCCTACATCATGGCCAAGGATATTCATGTACTCATCAATGGTCATGATTATACCAAATAATCCCTAGTCATAACCATACCAACAACTGTCCATCAATGAACTACAGGCCAATGAAGACTTTTACCACATCATTCGTTACATTACGATCATGATTATACCGAATAATCCCTGGTCATAATCATACCAAGTCCATCTATGCACGTAAGCCAAAGATGACTTTCATCACAGTATAAGCATGAGAATGATGACAATGACATAAAAATTCAATAAAACAAGTTCAAGGATAAATTTTAAAGATTTATAATTTAATTTATCCAGAAATCAATAATGTCCAAATTGTCAATATGATACTTCTTTATGGAATAAAATTCAGGAATGCTCAGAAGAATATTTCCATGAAAAGATACTGGATGAAGCACAAATATCAAGGATCTTCCACTAATTTCATGGAGTATAAAAGCCAAAACTTTAACCAACTAGGTATAAGAGAATATATGAAACTGCAAATGGATTTTCGCCCGCCATGCGGTAATCCACATAGACAGATCATTTCCAGAATTTAATACGGAATGAATAGGAAGGATCATTCACTATACATGTGGTAATCGACATAGACAGGTTATTCAACAGAATAACTAAGAATGGAATAACAAAAGAATTCACCATGCATGCGGTAGTCCGCGTAGACAGGTTATTCCAACAGAATAATAAAGAATGGAATAACATAAGAATTCACCAGGCATGCGATAGACCGCATAGATAGGTTATTCCAACAGAATACTAAATAATGGAACCAGGTCATGCGTAATACACACCGATAGGATATTCCAATAGAATAATAAAGAATGGAACCAGATCATGCGTAATCCGCATGCGACATGATATATTCCAATGAATAATAAAGAATGGAATAACGAGAAGAATTTCACCGTATGTGTATTGATTGATATGACAAAGTTATTCCAACATAATAATAAAGAATAGAATAACAGAAGAATTTCACCATGTATGTGGTACTTCGTATAGATAGGTTATTCCAACATAATAATAAAGAATGGAATAACATAAGCTCTCTTCATAAATAAGAAAGAAATAATACCCTTTACCTTAAAAGAAGACTGGATACTGGAATAGTGAGGTAGCAGACTTCTCTTCTTCTTTCTCTATATAATTTCTCTCTATAATAATTGCTCTATAGCTTTCATGAATTGGTGAGAAATGAAGGAAGAATGAGCTTCTATTTATAGGAAAATATATTTTCGATAATTGCACGTTTTGGGGCTCGAAATATTACAGTATAATACCTTCCTCTTTTTCTTTATTTTTAATTTAGTCCTGCAAGTATTATCAAACTTGCACCACCTCCCCTAATAGTAAATAATGTGAATCAATAGTAAATCATGTGAATAAATAGTTCTAGACATGTGAAAATATGAATTACAGTATAGTACATCCATCTATACCTCCATTTTTAACTTAGTCATGCAAGTATTGTCAATCTTGCACCACCACCCCTAATAGTACAAGAATGTGAATCAATAGTACACACACGTGAACAAATAGTTATAATTATGTGAATTAATAGCAATTAATTGATCATTTATCCGATTAATTACCGATTGGTTAGTATAACTTCCAGACATCAATTAATATCGAAATAAATGTCGATTTCCACTAACACTAATAATTCCAACATAATGGAACTATCAATATCATCTTTAATCAACATGAACTTATTCATCATTAATATTATAACTCAAAATATTTAACAACCTCGTCATTCTAAGGAAAGAGGGGGCTTTTCGATAATGATTTCTCCTTATTGGCGCACAAATAGATGACCAAACCTCTCATTTACAGAACTTCTAGACATTGTAAATATTGTAATTTAATAATATGAATAACTTTGTCGTCTCAATTATTGATTTAATAATATATCATATTATGCAGATGATATTGCAACAATAATTGAATTAATAATATGAGAGATATGATGCAGCAATTACTGTAGCAATAATAAAGTATAACTGAGTGACTTCTCACGTAAGCATCAATAATCAATACTGTGTGCTACTATGCAGCCACACGTATTATTGTACTTTTACTACCAGATAGTTCATCAGTTTTAACGGTAAATACTTACTGCAAGTTATTTTTATAAAAGATAATTACGTCATTTTTACTTACAATACTTCCGTTGTGGGGGCCACCAATGATTGTGTCTTCGTACTAATATTCCTTGTTAAAATGAATATTCCCCGACCAATCGAATATTTTATAACTACCTACTTACTTTGCAAAATTTGTAAATATTACCCACAACTATAACATTATATCAAATCCACACCATAATATTCAAAAATATATTTTGAGAAAATTATTCTTTATTCATAAAAGTTGTGGTCTTACAACCTCCCCTTCTTATAAAATTTCGTCCTCGAAATTAGGGTACTTACCTGGTATATTGAAGAGGTGAGGATATCTTGACTTCATCTCAGATTCCAACTCCCAGGTCATTTCTTCTACATCTTGGTTTCTCCACAAAACTTTGACTTGAGGTATAACCTTGGAGCGTAGAATATGATCCTTCTTATCCAAGAATTTAATAGGTTATTCTTCATATGTTAAATCTTCCTCTATCTCGTCTAGTTCTAATTCAATAATGTGGTTCGGGTCTTTCACATATTTATATAACATAGATATGTGAAAAATGTTATGAACATATGAGACATACTTAGCGAGAAGTGCGAGTCTATAGGCCACAATTCCTACTCAGTCAAGGATTAAAAATGGGCCAATGAATCGAGGATTGAGCTTTCCTCTCTTTCCAAATCTCGTAACTCCTTTCCATGGAGCAACACGTAACAACACATGATCTCCAATATTGAATTCCACGTCCTTTTGATGAAGATCAACATTATCCTTTTGTCGATCTTGTGAGGTTTTTATACGGTGTCGGATCGTTTGAATCTTTTTCGTAGTCATACATACCAAATTCGGTCCCAAAAATGTTGTTTCACCCACCTCATCCTAGCATACTGGAGAACGACACTTTCTTCCATACAACGCCTCAAATGGAGCCATGCCAATACTTGCTTGATAACTATTGTTGTAGAAAAACTCCACCAATGGAAAGAACTTGTCCCAACTTCACTTGAAGTCAAGGACACAGAGTCTTAATAAATCTTCAAGAGTTTGAATAGTCCTTTCAGACTGCCCATCCATTTGAGGATGATATACCGAACTAAATCGTAAATCTGTGCACATAGCTTTTTTCAAACTAACCCAAAATCTTGAAGTGAATCTTGGGTCTTGATCAGAAACTATGGATACTGGCATACCATGCAATCTTACAATCTCGTTTATGTACATACTAGTAAGACGTTCAAGTGTATAAGTTTATCGTATCGGTAAGAAATGAGTAGACTTGGTCAATCTATCAACAATGACCCAAATCGCATCTATGCCTTGAGAAACCTTGGGAAGACCAGTAACGAAATCCATGTTAATGTGCTCCCACTTCCATTCTAGAATTTCAAGTGGTTGCAATGGACCTTTTGGCACTTGATGCTCCGCCTTGACTCGTAGACAAGTTAGACACCTTAAGATAAACCCCACTATCTCTCTCTTCATATTGCTCCACCAAAATGTATGTCGAAGATCACCATACATTTTGGTACTCCCAAGATGAATTGTAAATGGTGTGATGTGCGCCTCCATCGTGATTTTATACTTCAAATCAGAATCGTTAGGAACACAAAGTCTGGAGTTGACTCGAAGTATTCTTTCTTTATCGATTCTTGCTTCCGGAATAACACCTTCTTGTAGTTTCTTCCTCATACGTATCAGCTCCAGGTCTGTAGCTTGGGCAGCTTTAACTTTGTCGATTAAAGTCGGTTCCACTCGTATATTCGCTATCATCACATGGGTCCTTGGAGTCTTTAACTCTATTTCCATCCTTTACAAGTCATACACAATGGGCCTTTGCGTTGACAATAATGCACTCGTGCCCACATATGATCTTCTACTCAATGTGTAAGCTACTACGTTCACTTTTCCAGGATGGTATTGGATAGTGTGATCATAATATTTCAACAACTCAAGCTATCGTCGTTGCCGCATGTTGAGTTCCTTTTGACTGAAGAAATATTTGAGGCTTTTATGATCCGTATAGATCTCCACCTTCTCTCCATACAGGTAATGCCTCCAAATCTTAAGCGCAAAAACGACTGCTGCCAACTCTAGATCATGAGTAGGATAATTTCTCTCATATTCTTTGAGTTGCCGTGAGGCATAGGCTATAACTTTCCCATGTTGCATGAGAACACATCCTAACCCTTTGCTTGAAGCATCACTATAGATAACAAATCCCTCCGAGCCAGATGGTATTGTCAGAACAGGTGTTGAAATGAGTCTCCTCTTGAGTTCTTGAAAAATCTTTTCACATTCCTCGCTCCAACCAAATTTTGTATCTTTTCGAGTCAGCTCAGTTAATGGAGTAGAGATTCGAGAAAACCCTTCTATGAATCTCCGATAATAACTAGCTAAGCCGAGAAAGATCGTACTTTGGTCATTGACTTTGGTTGCTCCCAACTTTGAATTGCTTCAATCTTCACTGGGTCAATAGATATTCCATGATCTAATATCACGTGCCCAAGGAATGCAACTTCCTCAAGCCAGAACTCACATTTCTTCAATTTGGCATAAAGCTTGCTTTCATGAAGCTTTTAAAGTATCAGCCTCAAGTTTTGCTCATGGTCTTCTTCACGGGTTTTGGAGTATATGAGGATGTCATCAATAAAGATGACCACAAAGTGATCCAAATATTCCTTGAATACTCGGTTCATCATATCCATGAAGGCAGCAGGAGCATTAGTCAATCTAAAAGATATGACTAGGAATTCATAATGTCCATACCGAGTTCTAAAAGTAGTCTTTGGAATGTCATCAGTTTTAATCTTGAACTGATGATATCCAGAACGAAGATCAATCTTTGAAAAGAATTTGGCGCCTTGCAACTGGTCAAACAAATCATCAATATGAGGCAATGGTTACCTATTTTTGATGGTGACATGATATAACTCCCGATAATCAATACAAAGTCGCATACTTCCATCTTTCTTCTTCATGATTAGAATAGGAGCATCCCAAGGAGACGTACTAGGATGAATGAAACTGATGTCTAACAATTCTTGTAGTTGAGTTTTTAACTCCTGAAGTTCAATAGGAGCCATTCGATATGGGGCTTTGTAAATGAGTTTTGTACTGGATTCAAGGTCGATACAAAATTCAATTTCACGCTCTGGGGTTAGGCCAGGAAGTTCTTCAGGGAATACGTCAGGAAATTTATTAACAAATAGAAATATTATTCAAATCTGACGTATTTTTATTTAAATCCGTGACATGGGCTAAGAAAGCTTGACATCTATTTTTTAATAAACGAATAGCTTTATGACTTGATATGATACTGATTGACTTTAGTGGTTTGGTTGCTTGAATTCGTATAATGGGTTGGTTAGGAATATGAAAGCCAACAACCTTACGAAAATAATCGATTTTAGCATGATGAGTAGTTAACCAATCAATCCCTAAAATCACATCAAATGCAAGTATTTTCAAAGAAATAAGATTGACAGGTAACGTGTTGTAACCGATTTGAATTAAACAAGACTTATAAATGGTGGATGTGATGAAGTTTTCTCCTAATAGAGTTTCAACAGATAAATCAAAGTCTAATTTCTCCAGAGTTAAATTTAAACGTTGAGCGTAAGTAGGAGAAATAAAAGAATGGGTAGAACCGGTATCAAATAAAGTATGAACTTCGCTAGAGTTTATGATTAACTTACCCGTGATCACCTCGTTCGGATTCCTCGCTTTTTGGGAGGTTACGACAAATGCTCTCCCTTGAACTACCGGTTTTGTCTTGTCTGGGACACCCTTTGATGCCTCCATCCCAGCTGAACTTGACTTTGGTGCACGATAAAATTGGACTAGGTGACCTTCTTTTCCATAATTGTAACACGCTTTGATCGTGATCGCTAGCTTTGACCGATGTGTCCTTCCCCTCCACATTTATAACATACGACCGGGGTCATTCTTCTCCTTCCATAACAACAAAAGTCTTTGGTCTTGACGTCTTTCCATCATTGTTGAATCTCTTCTTCTTGAAATGTCCACTCTTATTATCATGTCCATGATTTCCAGCGAAGTGATTACTATTTCTGGCATGTTGATTCCCTCCACGCTTGTTATCACTACTTCGATGATTGCTATCACTAGTATTATCATTTTGCCGGTTGCTCTCTTTTTGTTGGGTTGACTCATTATCGCGTTCCAATAACTGAGCCCTATTCACAACATCTGGATACAAGAAAAGTTTGTGAGAGATAAGGTATTGACGTATCTCGGGTTTTAAACCTCTTAGAAACATCCGCGTCATTCTCTCCTCATTATTAACTAAGTGGGACGCAAACCGAGACAACTCAGCAAACTTAGCTTCGTACTGCGCCATGGTCATATTGTTTTGCTCAAGCTTGATGAACTCTACCTCCTTCATGTGATGAATACTTTCAATAAAGTACTTGTCGTTGAACAGCTCTTGGAACTTCTCCCAAGACATTTTGAGTCAAGCAGTTTGAGTCGCTTTTACTGATTCACACCAAAGAATCACTTCTGCCGCAACATGAAGGTGGAAAAGGGAACCTTTTGCTCCTCGGAGCATCCCATGACATCAAATATCTTGTTGATCTGCTTTATCCACATCTCCGCCTTAAGTGGTTTTGGCTCTCCAAAAAACTTCGGTGGTCCCAGTTCCTTGGACTGCTTAGCGGTGACCATCCGAGAGTTGTCAGTGTTTCCATCTTCATTTTGGATAGGAGCCGCCCTCGCTTAATGTTGCATGAATTGTATAAAGCCTCTAAACATCCCATCGTTCATCATTTGATCGTTGTTGTTTACCTGGGGATTATTGTCTTCTTGTTGCACATTATCCTGGGTATTAATTTGTGGTGACTCCACGGTCTCATGTGCTTCATTTCTTATCTCAACATTTTGGGATGCCATTTTCAAATACTGCCACAAAACAAGGGTTAATTAAAATATCACATAATATCCCTATACTTTCATCGACCAATTAAATACCAAATAAACTTAGGTAGGTCATACTAGCGAAGGAATTCCAAGTTTCTCTCCTCCTAGTTCTTGTGTCACATCTCAGCCAGGGATCATATCCCTAAGCTTTGATACCAAATTTGACGCCCCCAAAATAGGTATACATCACCCATCTTGAGTCGCCAAATACATGGTACAAAATTCAAATACAACTTAATTATACAATAGTCGTGTAAAATACGACAAAACATAATCTAAGAGTTATAATAAGAATATTGTCATCTAGACAATATCCACACTCAATAGAGTCCTCATTAAAATTATTATCACACTTTTTAACAGAATAGTGAGGACTACTAATGTTATCATCTGGACCGTCACTCCGTTCCCCGACTACTCCCAGCTACGTTCTCATTTCCTAAAGAGAACAGTGAAAGAAAGGGTGAGCTCAACTAGCCCAGTAAGAAATATTATGACTAAGATAATGTAGAATAAATTATCCTTAGCCTTCAACAGTATAACAACTGACATAGTATAATAGACAACAAGTTTTAGATCAACAACTGCAGCGGAATAAGCAATCCATTAGAAGAGTCAAGTAGAGCATAAAATCTACTATCTTCTATGATTTAAAAAGGTTTTCATCAACTTTATCGCTGAGACTCAGCTTAATAAATAAAAACGAATCATCCCTGCATCACGACCAAGGATATTCATGTACTCATCAATGTCATGATTATACCGAATAATCTATAGTCATAACCATACCAACAACTGTTCATCAATGAACTACATACCGATGAGGACTTTTACAACATCATTCGTTACATTACGGTCATGATTATACCGAATAATTCCTAGTCATAATCATACCATGTCCATCTATGCACGTAAGCCAAAGATGACTTTCATCATAATATAAGCATGCGGATGATGACAATGACATAATAATTCAATAAAACAAGTTCAAGGATAAATTTTAAAGATTTATATTTTAATTTATCCAGAAATCAATAACGTCCAAATTGTCAACATGATACTTCTTTTTGGAGTAAAATTCAAGAATGCTCAGAAGAATATTTCCATGAAAAGATACTGGATGAAGCGCAAATATCAAAGATATTCCACTAATTTCATGGAATATAGAAGCCAAAACTTTAACCAACTGAGTATAAGAGAATATATAAAACTGCAAATGGATTTTCGCCACCATGCCAGTAATCCACATGTATGCATCATTTCCATAATTTAATAAGGAATGAATACGAATGATCATTCACCATGCATGTGGTAATCCACATAGACAGGTTATTCCAAAAGAATAATAAAGAATGGAATAATAGAAGAATTCACCATGCATGCGGTAGTCCATGTAGACAGGTTATTCCAACAGAATAATAAAGAATGGACTAACATAAGAATTCACCAGACATGAGATAGACCACATAGACAGGTTATTCCAACAGAATACTAAATAATGGAACCAGGTCATGCGTAATACGCACCGACAGGATATTCCAACAAAATAATAAAGAATGGAATCAGGTCATGTGTAATCCACACAGACAGGATATTCTAACAGAATAATAAAGAATGGAATAACATAAGAATTTCACCATATATGCGGTACTTCACATAGACAGGTTATTCCAATATAATAATAAAGAATGGAATAACAGAAGAATTTCACCTTATATGTGGTACTTTGCACAGACAGGTTATTCCAATATAATAATAAAGAATTGAATAATAGAAGCTCTCTTCATGAATACGAAAGAAATAATACCCCTTACCTCAAAAGAAGACTGGATACTGGAATAGTGAGGTAGCAGAATTCTCTTATTCTTTCTCTATATAATTTCTCTCTATAATAATTGCTCTATAGCTTTCATGAATTGGTGAGAAATGAAGGAAGAATGAGCTTCTATTTATAGGAAAATATAGTTTCGATAATTGCACGTTTTGGGGCTCGAAATATTACAGTATAATACCTTCCTCTTTTTCTTTATTTTTAATTTAGTCCTGCAAGTATTATCAAACTTGCACCACCTCCCCTAATAGTAAATAATGTGAATCAATAGTAAATCATATGAATAAATAGTTCTAGACATGTGAAAATACGAATTACAGTATAGTACCTCCATCTATACCTCCATTTTTAACTTAGTCATGCAAGTATTATCAATCCTGTACCACCACCCCTAATAGTACAAGAATGTGAATCAGTAGTACACACATGTGAACAAATAGTTATAATCATGTGAATTAATAGCAATTAATTGCTTATTTATCCGATTAGTTACCCGATTGGTTAGTATAACTTCCAGACATCAATTAATATCGAAATAAATGTCGATTTCCATTAACACTAATAATTCCAACATAATGGAACTATCAAATTTATCTTTAATCAACACAAACTTATTCATCATTAATATTATAACTCAAAATATTTAACAACAAGGTCGCTTCTAAGGAAAGAGGGCTTTTAGATAACAATTTCTCCTTATCATGCGCAATAATAGATGACCAAACCTCTCCTCGATAGAACTTCTAGACATTGTAAATATTTCAATTTAATAATATGAATAACTTTGTCGTCTCAATTATTCATTTAATAATATATCATATTATGCAGATGATACTGTAACAATAATTGAATCAATAATATGAGAGATATGATGCTGCAATTACTGTAGCAATAATGGAGTATAACTGAGTCACTTCTCACGTAAGCATCAATAATCAATACCGTGTGCTACTGTGCAACCACGCATATTACTGTACTTTTACTACCAGGTAGTTTAATAGTATCAACGGTAACACTTTCGCCGTTATTTTTATAAAAAGATAATCCTATCGTTTTACGACAATACTTCCATTGTGGGGTCCATCAATGATTGTGCCATCGTACGAATATTCCCTATTAAAACGAATATTCCCCGACCAATCGAATATTATATAACCACTTGCTTACTTTGCAAAATTTGTAAATATTACCCATAACTATAACATTATATCAAATCCACACCATAATATTCAAAAATATATTTTGAGAAAATTATTCTTTATTCATAAAAGTTGGGGTCTTACAATGATCATGCATGTCTAGGGATTTGGAGTTTTCTTTTCCATCCTTCCCCGCCGTTGTCCCTGGGGTTACCTCATGGCATTGTATGAGCGCTGGTTTCGCTAGACCCAGTCACTCCATTTGTTGGACTGTGAGGTGATTATTACGCCGATGGATTGGCGATTTATCACAGGTATGGAGTTTAGAGGGGCACTAGTGCCTTGTACGACAGATATTACCCTGACTGCTGTCAGATCTTTGATATGAGTTCCGGCGGAGGCGCTCAAGAGCAGGACTATTCGTACAGGTCGTTTGAGCATAGATGCTATGAGCGGGCTATTGAGTGAGCCCATACCCGATGATGTAAGAGTCAGGGATCACATTCTTTGGCGATTGTTCCTGATGATCATTAGGGGCTACTTCATAGCTGATAACTCTTCTACGGTGTCCTTCTCTTTGATCAGTGCCACTCGACGCATGGACCGTATTGGAGAGTATGATTGGGGTTCCTACACCTTTGCCTATTTTCCTCAGGGGAATGTGCATGTGTTCGCAGGGCTTGACAGAGGCTTGGCTAAGATTTTACCCATTTCTGCCGGTGAGTATTTCTCTTGTAATTTCCCATGTACAGGCTAAGAGTGTTGACTGTTAGCAGATGTTTGCCTTTATGTTGGCAAATTTGGGCCTACGAGAGGCTCCCATGCTTACGTATAGTGAGTGTGTTAGGATTAGATACCTACCCACAAGGACAACGATGACATCATTCCATACTAGCGGAGGTCCCTATAGCTGAGGGTTTCACTCATTGCCACCTACATCTGGAGTTGTTGACATCTGATGTCATCACATAGATTCCCTTTTCAGGGGAGCATTTGAGCATTGGATTTGAGGATGGGTACCCGGCTTTTGTCGAGCATGTGATTTCCACCCGTAGGATTCCTCTCTTCACAGATGGAGGATGGGAGCTCTATTTAGGAGAGTGTGCTATTAGGAGCACCACATGATATATTCGTATACCGATCTGGCCTCCTTCCAGACATTATTGGCCTATTTTGCAGTCACCCGTCATTGATATCCCCTTGTTAGGTGTTGACAATTTTACATTATCAGAGGGTCCCTGCACTCAAGAGATATTCTTGCATTGGTGGTTCCCTCATACCATTGGAGCCTAGACCCGCACCACTCAGTTCATCGGGGATATTGTTCTTGGATCCGTGAAGATGATGGATTGGCTAGCCTGTGTTAGAGTTTCGACTTATTTGACAAAGATTGACAGTTTGACCCGGTAGTTGGACCGGGCACATTTCTTTATCCGGCACTTGGGCAGAGATCCTTCAGAGGCAGATACTTTTGATCCTTCCATCTCTGGCGCTAGCCCCTCAGGTGACCCATATGGCTTTGCCAGTGCAGATCCTCCCTTTTATAGGCCTGACATCCCTGTGGATAGAGATCCAGTGACTTAGGAGGAGTTATATCAGGTGGACAGGATTGATGATGTAAACATTGACACCATTGTTTTCTTCTGATGTATATTCTCGTTATATCTTTTGATAGGCCTGTAAGGTTTGTAATATTCAAGAACGCAATCAAAATTGCATAATGTTAACGGAAGCGTGTAAAAATCAGAGTTTAAAATTTTTTACAAACCATATACCCGGATCACCCTTTATGCACAATTATTAATTAAACGAAAAGATAAAGAATAAAATCATACCCTTGAAGATCCGAGCTTCCTCAGGTACAAGTTCACCTCCAATCCTTTTCGCGTTCAACTTGAATCCACCGGGTTTGGTTCCTTCCTTTGATCAACGTTAGCCACCCAAATGTTTGGCCTCTAGAGGTGATCCACCAAGGAAGAAGAAAATTCAAGAAGAAGGGATGGTTGGCTAAACCCTAGTTTTTCTATCTCTATAGAAAAAAAAAACGTACTCTCCCAACTATTGGAATTATGTCGTATGTTGTAAAAGTCAACAACCCCCACCACCCATAATAAGACTCCTCTTATTTATAGATGTGGGCAACCCACCTTAACAATTAAGGAATTGGGATTTATTTAATTAATTAAATTCTTTTAATTAATTAAGCTCCCTAATCTAATTAGGGATAATTAATTAAACTCTTTTAACTAATTTTCCTTCCTAATCCAATTAGGAATAAATGAGAGTACTTATATTAAATTAATTTCTAAACTCTTTTAGAAATTAAAATAATAATAATTGTAATAATATTAATAAGACTCCTCTTATTAATTTATATTTAATATTTCTAAAATATTAAATAATAAATATTAAGCTATTTAATTTATTCTATCACCATAGATTAAATAAAATATACTTAACATATTATTACGATTATGCCATTAACTTCTTAAATAATTATTCTTCCTTTTATGGTGTGACCCTTTAGGTTCTCCATATTAAACCTATTGTGAATAAATCAATTAGAATAATTCTAATCTTATTTAAATAAATAAATTAAACAATTAATTTATTTAAATAAATAATATTTATTCTACAATAGGGATAAGCCTCCTAACGATCAACGACTTTCCGTATAATATAGATTTCAACATTAATCATTAAAGAACCTTTGAGTAAATAGTTACCGTACAATTCAATCCTTCCACCATACAATGTCCCAATTAAATATAAGACATGGAATTATTGTCAAGTCTTATTTTATTTAATTATATGTTTTTCGATCCTTAAATGCACAACTCCAAATAATGCAAATTAGAAACTCCTTTATAATTTCATTCTCGCCGCAGCCAAGGACTACTGGGTTGTCATTTATCGAATCACATAGACATTTCTCTTCTTTATTAGAAGTGGTAGATTCTTTATCGATCATACATTATCTCCATGTACAACTTATTATACCCAAGCATACCCTTTGATATACCCTAAAGGGTCTTAAGGAATAAGTCAAAGTATAACTCATCATACACAAGACACTATGATGATCTCAAGTCCAAGGATTACTTGTACTACTATCACTACAGAATTCCTATCGACAAAAAAGTAAAACTCCATTAGGTATTCCTTAGCGAGCCACGCTCAAAGAACTTATTCTCTAATAAGCACCTACATACTTGCTTTAGTGTCTCCACACAAATGATCATGAGATCAATCATCCCCATCCAATGAGCAAGAACGATGTACCAATCTATCCGGATTCACTAATCCCTATTTTAGTAATCCAATGATTGGGAACTATTTTAGTTTTAAGCTTTCTAAGAATATAGATCTCATTAGAATGATCATCATCATTATTCTAAAAGCATTGCTTAAAACTATGGGTTTATCACATATTATAAAACAGCATCATGTAGATAATTAAAAGCCTTTAATAAATTAATACTTTTTATTAATAAATGAATAAGATTGTTACAAAGTATATGCTTTATCATCAAACATGATTGGCTTGTGTGCATATTACTTTCAATCTCCCACTTGCACTAAAGCCAATCGCCATTGTATCTTATACTCTTCTTCTCTAAATGACGATTATCCTGCTGTTGGATAAGCTTTAGTTAATGGATATGTAATGTTGTTCATGAGAGTCCACTATCTCTATAGTGATTTTCCATCTTTCAATGATTCTAATAATCAAATGAAAGTGCCACAACACATGTTTAGATCCAAGATGAGACTTAGAACTATTCCTAGTTCTCAGAATGAACTTTTAATCCAAACAATCAACTTGCGACCTTCATTTATAGCTATATACTTTGTCTTTATCACTAAACCAAAGAAATCTTTGTTGTTTGGAACCTTTCCAATTCAATCGCACTACTGCTCAAGATAACGCTTTACCTTAAAGTGGATTTTCATCATCTTGGTCTCATCTGAAAAACTTGAGTCCATTAAGCCCTCTAGTTTTAATTAAGACCCACCATGTATGCTCACATCCTTAGTGCCCATTAAGCACTTTAAGATGTTTCACCGACTCATAGTGAACTTCTCCATAATATGACCGATCAACATCGTCTCGTACATTTCATTGCATACATGATTGTCACTCATGCGACCTCTCTTTTCGTGAGTCCGTGGGGACTATTAAGAGAGATACACTCCATAGCTCATCGACATGAGACATCTCTTGGAGTTTGCCATGCTAAACGACTTTAGCATCAAATGAATATACGTTCCTTGGGTTAAGTTGAGCATCCTCTTAAATCTATCTATATAGATTTATATCCCCAATTAAGATACTCTTCCAAATCATTCATGGAGGAATGTTTAGACAACTTTATCTTAACTATTTGTAGCATTGGTATGTCATTCCTTATCCGTAGTATATCAACATATAGTACTAGGAATGTCACGATGCTCCCACTGACCCTTTTGTACACACTATGTTCATTCTTATTTTTGATAAAATCAAACTCTTTTGATTACCTCATCAAAACGAATGTTCCATATTTGAGAAACTTGCTTCAATCCATTTCTCTGAGTATCTACAACACTTACCTCATCGTATGTAACTGGATCATCATCTTCTATGATGTGTACCTCATTATCATCATCTATGATGAATCCATACCTCCTGGTATCTTCTAGATTATTCCGCATTTACGATTCAGGTTGTGGTATAATAGGTCATCTACGTGTTCCTCTTATTTGACTTATAGTATTTTGTGGTTCTTGAACTCTTCAAGATCTATTATCCTCCCACTAGCCCCTTTTAATGATAAACACCTTTATCTTAGAAGGCGTGTGTTTCGTAACAAACACCTTTTGCTAAGTAGAATTATAGAATATATACCCTAAACTTACTTTAGGTTGTCCCACAAATCAGACATCTCAAATCTTGTCCCAAGCTTATCCTTCAAACCTTTTCACATAAGTTGATAACCCTTATCTTAACATACTTAAGATTAGGAATCCTCCCTATCCATAACTTTTATGGAGTCTTGAATGGATTTTTTGAGTTACCTTTTGTAGATATGCGACCATTTCTAGGACATGACCCTGAGGGATACTCGAAATGTCGGTAAAAATCATTATGGACCGCACATATCCAACAAGGTACGATTTTTCCCATTCAAATACATCAATCAATTAATGCGTGTCGAGGGGCGTCCATTATGAGAAAACCATTTAAGATGATCTAGAAACTTATTTCACAAGTATTTATTCCTTGATCTAATCAAAGAATATTAATACATTGTCAATTTGTTTCACTTCTGAATTCTTTGAACCTTTCAAATAATTCATACTTGTATTTCAGCAAATACACACATTCAACTCTTTGAATGATCATCTCCTTTTCTTATACTAATTTGTTCAATTTGTAAAATTATTTTCACGTAAGTCAAGTATACAAAATTTATTAAGTAATATTCCAGTTCTATACAAAACATTATTATTATAAATAGAACAACAATTGTTCTTAATTATAATACCAAAGATTTATTGTCCAACAATAAAATAGAAATAATGTTTCTAACAAGAATTGGAATACAATAACAACTTATTGACTTAATAGATTTGCCCGTAGGCAGTGCTAAACTATAAGTTTCTATAGCTAATGCAGCAACCTTTGCTTCATTTTCCACACATAGGATTACTTATCTTGTTTAACTTTCTACTTCTGCTTGGTCCCTTCATAAATCTATATTTATGATAACCAAAGTCGATCCAATACCCAAGTAGAACCTCGACTTAAAGAAAAATTTATTTCAATCATGAACAAAATCAGATTGTGAACCAAAACTTCACTAAGCTTCTTTGGTTAGCCTCTCGCAAGATGCTTCTCAGCTTTCTTTCCAAAGTCCCGTGCTTATTGCAAAGGAAGCAAGCTCCTTTGCTATCCGTGACGCTTTTGTTCTTATTATCCTTTGTTTTTGCCTTTCTATATACCTTCTTTGAATCATTCTTCTTTCGTAAGATCCTTTGGCCCCTACCAAGAAGACATGGTCTTTCTTGGTTGAAAGTGACTCTCAACATTTTTCAAGATATGTTAAGCAAATCAACGAGGTCGATATCTAGCTTGTTCATATGAAAAATTCACAACAATTATGAAAGGAGTCCGGAGTGGGTGCAAGATCAAATCTTGGCTCAACTCTCCATCCATGACAAAACCAAATGTCCTAATTGATCAATCAAATTGATTATGTTAAGAACTTTTTATCTGCATTATAGTGCCATTGGCCATTCTAGATCGGAAGAGCTCCTTAGATATCTGATATCTATCACTCCTACTTTCCTCACCAATAACTACTTGATGTGCAGGAATATAGTAAGAGCATCCATAGTTTCATGCCGACGCAAGCTCGTTACTCATGGATGCGAGCATGATGCATCGAGCCAATCGCATCATCATCTTGCCACTTTCTAAAAGTTGCAATCTCTTCCTCGTAGGCATTGTCTCGCAACCATTGTAGGGATAGGCATATTAAGGACATAAGATAGCTTTTCACCATGAGAACTATTCTCAAATTTCTTAACCAATCCGTAATTCTATTCCGGTTAATTAACATCAAATATGTTTCAGCAGTTGATAGTAATTTTAGACATTGTAAAATTCTCAGAAATGAATTTGTAATTAACAACATTTTAACATACATTCTTTTATTAATTACCAAAATAATTTAGGTCTTGTTTTAAATTGGTATCTCCCACTATTTTCTTCAAACTATATTACCTCACTTATATAGTTCTAAAAAATCTAATTAAAGATTTGCTAGTGAGAATAAGGATCCCATTTCAAATGTATATAGCCTTGTGGTGACACAACAAACTATATATAAATAAATAGGTAGACAACTTTTGTCAATTACATCAACTATGCAACTCCTTTTATTTTGCCTCTTAGATTATTTTGATCAAGTGGTGGCACATCCAATCAAAATTATCCAAGTTAAGTCCGACCTAACACTCCATATATTCAAAAAAGAAAAATATCATCCTTGTGGTGACACAACAAAACAATATTGTTCAATTTTCTTTATAAGCATCAAATGTGATAAATTAACATCTTAAATACTTAATACTTGCCTTGTGGTGACACAACAAACTCATATTAAATATTTAATACTCTATTAATTTTATCATGCTAGAAGCGCTGACGCTCGATATTCCAAATATCTTTGAACGCTTTAGGACTTAATATAAAAAATTTGAGGGTTTTGTTATTAATTTGTCTCATCTTGTTTAGCGCTTGCATATATATATATAAATACGCGTATTATATTAATAAACATGCTAAGCATGTTTGCATAATATAATATATATATATATATATATATATATATATATATATAGTATAGCATTACAGCACATATAGAATACAATATTCTACCCAGATTGATTATGGACTTTTATTCTAGTTTGGTTCACTAGAGCCACCAAGTGAACCAAAAGGTCAAACCCTAGGGGTGCAAGAAATAATATTTAAATATAACTATTACATTTAAACCCTGCTCCATTACAAACGGGTCTTCAAGCGCCTTGCTCCTCGATCTCTAATTCTTCAAAAAATTAATTCTAACTATTCCTATTACAAAACTATTTAAAATAAATAGAAACCTTGATCGTGATCAAGGGAAGTACATAGAGGGAGATAGAATTTACATTAAAAAAAATAGAGAAGACGAGCGAGGCACGCAGACCCATTTAATAAAACCCATACATTCATGCATCCAACTAAAATAAAATCCAATCATATCGGTCAATAGTCCATAATCAATCTCATTTATTATCATACACATCACCATATGCATCAATAAATAACATTCATCTCATGAATAATAAACATTTAATATATATATTGATATCATTTAATGGGCAAATTTAGTTAGTATAAAATCTATTTTTGAATCAAAATAAACTCCTTTATTTTAATCCAAATTTAAATCAAAATAAAACTATTTTATTTTAATTTATCTAATTTTGAATAAAATAAACTATTTTATTTTAATCAAAATCTTTAATCAAAATAAACTCCTTTATTTTAATTAATTATGGAATCCAATTTCATGTAAAAAAAAAAAAATCTTTTATTAAAAGAAACACTTGATATTCTTTCTCCTATTCACAAATAAACTCCTTTATTTTGAATAATATGAAATCTTATTCCATATTTAAATAAACTCCTTTATTTAAGGAAATATGGATTCTCTTTCCTATTCACAAATAAACTCTTTTATTTTGAATAATATGAAATCTTATTTCATATCTAAACAAACTCCTTTATTTAAGGAAAGATGGATTTACTTCCTATTCACAAATAAACTCCTTTATTTTAGGAAAAATAAAATCCAATTTCAACTCCAATTAGTTATCATGGAATCCAATTCCAACTCTAATTAGTTAGCATGAAATCTAATTTTAAAATTAAAATAAAATCTTTATTTTAAAATTAAAATAAACTTTTATTTTAATTATAAAATAATTAAGAATATATATATATATATATATATATATATAACTATATATATATATATATATATATAAGTAATCAAGAATCATATATATAATATATAATAACTGTAATATATATATATATATATATATATATATATATATATTATATAAATCGTAATATATATAAACTTCCCATTGCTTTTTTGAATGGCCACTTTGGAATCATCAATCGATAGCACTTAGCATAAACTACTTACTACTCCCTGGATCATATATACATATATATAAAGTAATATTATATATATATATACCACGTGAATCACGAAATACCAAAACAGATTTACGGAAATCATAAAACCGTGATTCATGTTAAACATGTTGCCAGCAGCCACGTGAATGATGGGAATGACGGAAGCAAAAAAAAAAAAGCATTACCAATTTAAAAAAAAAGCGTTAGTTCCTTTTTTTTTTTTAAATTTTATACAAACAAATTATGCCCAATTAAATTGTTCTAAACATATATCAATATGCATATCAAATCTGAACAATTAATAATTCGCATAAAGGTTTGGCTCTGATGCCACTATAAGGTTTGTAATATTCAAGAACGCAATCAAAATTGCATAATGTTTAACGGAAGCGTGTAAAAATCAGAGTTTAAAATTTTTTACAAACCATATACCCGGATCACCCTTTATGCACAATTATTAATTAAACGAAAAGATAAAGAATAAAATCATACCCTTGAAGATCCGAGCTTCCTCAGGTACAAGTTCACCTCCAATCCTTTTCGTTCAACTTGAATCCACCGGGTTTGGTTCCTTCCTTTGATCAACGTTAGCCACCCAAATGTTTGGCCTCTGGAGGTGATCCACCAAGAAGAAGAAAATTCAAGAAGAAGGGATGGTTGGCTAAACCCTAGTTTTCTATCTCTATAGAAAAAAAAAACGTACTCTCCCAACTATTGGAATTATGTCGTATGTTGTAAAAGTCAACAACCCCCACCACCCATAATAAGACTCCTCTTATTTATAGATGTGGGCAACCCACCTTAACAATTAAGGAATTGGGATTTATTTAATTAATTAAATTCTTTTAATTAATTAAGCTCCCTAATCTAATTAGGGATAATTAATTAAACTCTTTTAACTAATTTTCCTTCCTAATCCAATTAGGAATAAATGAGAGTACTTATATTAAATTAATTTCTAAACTCTTTTAGAAATTAAAATAATAATAATTGTAATAATATTAATAAGACTCTCTTATTAATTTATATTTAATATTTCTAAAATATTAAATAATAAATATTAAGCTATTTAATTTATTCTATCACCATAGATTAAATAAAATATACTTAACATATTATTACGATTATGTCATTAACTTCTTAAATAATTATTCTTCCTTTTATGGTGTGACCCTTTAGGTTCTCCATATTAAACCTATTTGTGAATAAATCAATTAGAATAATTCTAATCTTATTTAAATAAATAAATTAAACAATTAATTTATTTAAATAAATAATATTTATTCTACAATAGGGATAAGCCTCCCTAATGATCAACGACTTTCCGAGATAATATAGATTTCAACATTAATCATTAAAGAACCTTTGAGTAAATAGTTACTGCATAATTCAATCCTTCCACCATACAATGTCCCAATTAAATATAAGACATGGAATTATCACAAGTCTTATTTTATTTAATTATATGTATTTCGATCCTTAAATGCACAACTCCAAATAATGCAAATTAGAAACTCCTTTATAATTTCATTCTCGCCTTGCCAAGGACTACTGGGTTTGTCATTTATCGAATCACATAGGACATTTCTCTTCTTTATTAGAAGTGGTAGATTCTTTATTGATCATACATTATCTCCATGTACAACTTATTATACCCAAGCATACCCTTTGATATACCCTAAGGGTCTTAAGGAATAAGTCAAAGTATAACTCATCATACACAAGATACTATGATGATCTCAAGTCCAAGGATTACTTGTAGATTACTATCACTACAGAATTCCTATCGACATGCAAGTAAAACTCCATTAGGCATTCCTTAGCGAGCCACGCTCAAAGAAACTTATTCTCTAATAAGCACCTATATACTTGCTTTAGTGTCTCCACACAAATGATCATGAGATCAATCATCCCCATCCAATGAGCAAGCAACGTATGTACAAATCTATCCGGATTCACTAATCCCCAATTTAGTAATCCAATGATTGGGAACTATTTTAGTTTTAAGTTTTCTAAGAATTTAGATCTCATTAGAATGATCATCATCATTATTCTAAAAGCATTGCTTAAAACTATGGGTTTATCACATATTATAAAACAAAGATCACGTAGATAATTAAAAGCCTTTAATAAATTAATACTTTTTATTAATAAATGAATAAGATTGTTACAAAGTATATGCTTTATCATCAAACATGATTGGCTTGTGTGCATATTACTTTCAAGGCCTCTGTTAGACATTGGGTGGCTTTCTCCCATTCTCGCTATATCTTTTGATAGGCCTCTGTCAGATATAGGGCGTCTGTGCCCCTTTTCTTTGTATTTCTAGCTTGTACAGAGATGTATTTGATGATGATATACTTAGGAATGTATGTACAGTTTTCCATTCCCTATATCATATTTCCATCTATTGTTGATCATGCATGTATTATGTTATGCATATATATGTATGTCCAGAGATATTCAGCATTGACCCCTGGATGGTCTTATGACACGGCCCGTACAGATGTCTTCTTTGACAGTTAGCCATATTGATCATACCCCACCATTGTTTGCCTAAGATTGTGGTATGATAGTATGTCACCTTCTGCATAGGGGTGACTATAGATCGATTATTACAAAAGATACTATAACTCTCCTGATGTTTCAGGTTCCCGCAGGCTTTATAGAGGGTATGCTGGAGCATTGGATATCAGAGAGACAGGTCTTCCGATTTTGGCATCCACGAGTTCACTCCTACTCTGGAGGAGTATGCATGGTTAATGGCACTGCCTTTGGACAGACCTTGCGTGCATATGGCCATCAGGGACATGAGCCGACAATTTATGACTCTCACCGGGTTGAGGCAAAGAGTTGTGCAGGATGACATCACATCCGGCCATGTTGTATCCTTGCCTTTTCTAACAGACAGATTTAGCCCTGTGTATAGTTACACATGGCACTCCGGGGATTTCACCATGCTGGAGGATCATTAGCACTTAGCCAGAGTAGATGTACTGCTACTATGCGTGTTTTCATATGTATATATGTCATGGTACATAGATGAGCTAGATATTGGCGTTATCCTGGTAGTGAGAGCTCTCAGGGAGGGTCACACCATTGTACCGATGATCATCGCAGAGACACTAAGGTCAGCCATATATTACAGCACTTACCCTACAGGGGTATTCACAGGCAGCTCGGTCATGTTGTACGTGTGGTTTATGTCACACTTGAGATCGATTGGCACTTTTAGATGGCATGAATATTGTTTCACCCATGATATAGCCATGTCATACTCCTTTCAGCCTGTGGAGTGTATAGATCCTGCATCTTAGTCCATTTTCCTGGCAGGGATTGGAGATCCGTTTGATATATTGTCGTGTACAGGGCTCAGCTCACCCTACAGCTTCATCACTCATGCTCCGGGCATGGATTATCTCCCTCTAGCTTGTTTAAGGGGCATGACTACTTACCACCCACTGGCCGTGATGTGTCAGTTTGACCAGTTCCAGGATTTCCATCCTTTTGAGGGGGCATTGAGTTAGCGTTTAGCTTCTTAAAATTTATCAGCAGAGGATAGATCTAGGTTGTATGCCTGTTTGGATCAGCGTGAGCTAGCTTAGTTTTCCATCAGCCATCCGGGTTGTTCTGCAGAGTATTCTGCATGGATGGAGACAGAGACGACATTGACTATGGCAGTATCCACGGTGTCGGGGATTGATTCTAATGATGGGGAGCCTACGGAGGAGACTTATATTCCCATCGAGGAGGATTTGTCTACTATGTTGCTAGTAGTTATGATGGATTCTCCCACTACGAGTGCTACTGTGATTCAGCATTTAGCACAATATTTGGAGCAGAGTATACATCTGACGACCTTTGAGAGAGATCATGCTAGGGCCTCGATGTTGACAGCTCTTGATGGGAGAGACACATCTCTATTAGAGAGAGACGAGGCCAGATCAGCCAGAGATGCCTTGATTGTAGAGCGGGATGCTGCCCTATCTGCCCAGAAAGTAGCCATCACAGACAGTACTTCAGTCAGATCCCTTACGACTGACATCCTTGCCGATATAAGTGCATATATTGATGAGCATCATACCACCATGCAGTTAGCCTCGGATCTGCTTGCTCGTGTAGATACCATTGGGCAGGAGCTTGTAGCGTTACCTCCTTCTTCGGAGAGGGATGCTATATTAGATCTGATAGTCCGTATACATACAAATCCATAGATAGACTTGTATTTTCCTGCACAGACTAGCTTAGCCATTTTGTCATGTACAACATATATGTATATATCAAACAAGATATATATATGGCGGGGAAATATATTTTGATTCACTTCCCTTTTAGTATTACAAAGATATATATGTACATATAGTACCGCTTTCACGGTGTCCGAAGTTGATGAGTTGTGAAATTGATCGCCATCCATTTCCTATAGTCCGAGAGCGCCTCACCACAATACCTTCTTGACAACAAACGGGCCTTCCCAGTTTGGAGAAAATTTTCCCTTAGATTGATCTTGATTGTTAATGATCATCTTCAATACCAAGTCATATTGTTTAAACTGCCGTAGCCAAACTTTTCTATTGTAGGATCTGGCGATCCTTTGTGGATATAACTGACTACGAAAGATAGCCGTGATTCTACTTTCGTCTATTAGAGATAATATGTGACGCCCCCAAAATAGGTATACTTCACATATTCTGAGTCGCTAAATACATGGTACAGAATACAAATACAATCTTAAATATACAACATAAGCTGTGAGTTTTAATATAAATATTGTCTTCTAGACAGTATTCAAACTGAAAATAAGTCCTTAATACATTTATTATCACACTATTTCATAGAATAATGAGGACTACTAATGCTATCATCTGGACCATCACTCTGTTCTCCGACTAGTCCCTGCTACGTTCTCATTTCCTGAAGAGAACAATGAAAGCAAAAGGTGAGCTCAACTAGCCCAATGAAGAAATATTATGACTAAGATAATGCAGAATAAATTATCTTTAGCCTTTAACAGTGTTAAACTGATACAATATAACAAAAATTAAGTTTAACTGCAGCGGAACAAGCAATCCATTAGAAGAGTCAAGTAGAGAATAAAATCTATTATCTTCTATGATTTAAAAAGGTTTTTCATCACTTTTATCATTTGAGACTCACGACAATAAATAATCCACATCATCCTTGTCCTACGACCAAGGATATTCATTAGTATCACGACCACAATTTATCCATGCACTACGGGCCAATGATACTCGTGTTTTCATTAATGGTCATGATCATGCCAACAACTGTCCATCAATGCACTACGGGCCAATGGGGATTTTTTTACCACATCATTTGTAACTTTACAGTCATGATTATACCGAATAATTACTGGTCATAATCATACCAAGTCCATCTATGCACTACAGGCCACATATTACTTTCGATATAATATAAACATGAGGATGATGACAATGACATAATAATTCAATAAAACAAGTTCAAGAATTAATTTATCCAGGAATCAATAACGTCCAAATTGTCAACATGATACTTCTTTGTGGAGTAAAATTCATGAATGCTCAGAAGAATATTTCCATGAAAAGATACTGGATGAAGCTCAAATATCAAGGATATTCCACTAATTTCATGGAGTATAGAATCCAAAATTTTAACCAAATGAGTATCATAGAATATATGAAACTGTAATGGATTTTCACCCGCCATGCGGTAATCCACGTAGACAAATTATTTCTACAATTTAATAAGAAATGAATACGAAGGGTCATTCACCAAGCATGTGGTAATCCACATAGACAGATTATTCCAACAGAATAATAAAGAACGGAATAACATAAGAATTTACCATGCATGCGATAGACCGCACATACAGGTTATTCCAACTGAATAATAAATAATGGAACCAGGTCATGCGTAAACGCACAGACAGGATATTCTAACAAAATAATAAATAATGGAACCCAAGTCATGCGTAAACGCACAGATAGGATATTCCAACAGAATAATAAATAATGGAAGCAGGTCATGCGTAAACGCACAGATAGGATATTCCAACAGAATAATAAATAATGGAACCAGGTCATGCATAAACGCACAGACAAGATATTCCAACAGAATAATAAAGAAATGGAATAACAAAAGAATTCACCAGGCATGCAATAGACCGCACAGACAGGTTATTCCAATAGAATCATGAAGAATGGAATAATAGAAGAATTTCACCATGTATGCGGTACTTCGCATAGATAGGTTATTCCAACATAATAATAAACAATGGAATAACATAAGCTCTCTTCATGAATACGAAAGAAATAATACCCCTTACCTAAAAAAGAAGAGTATTTCGACGGGTAGGGCGGGATATACTTGAACAAAACTTGCACTATTCTCTATGCTCAAAGCTTTCTTAAACTCTAAAGAAATACAATCAAGATTATAGAAGAAGAATTCTCTTAATTTCTGGTGTGGTTTTTCAATTCTACCTAAGCATCCTATTTATAGGAGATTGGAAAGGATACTATGCAATAAAATATAATATATTCTATTTATAATATATATATATATATATATATATATTATTTAAAATCTAATAAAACAAATAACTTTATAAAAGTATTCTATTTTATATAAAAAGATTTTACTATGCAAACACTATGCGGGCACTATGCAAACACTATGCATAATAAAATATAATATATTCTATTTAAAATTTAATAAAACAAATAACTTTATAAAAGTATTATGTTTTATATAAAAATATTTTACTATACAAACACTATGCAGGCACTATGCAAACACTATTCATAATAAAATATAATATATTCTATTTATAATCAAATAAAACAAAACTTTATAAAAAGTTTTATGTTTTATTATATTTATAATAATAATAAAACAAAACTTATCACCGTTATTATAATTCACAATATTAATCGACCAGGTCGTTCCTAGAAAAGAGGGGGCTTTCCAATAAGGATTTATCCCTATTGGCGCGCAATTAGGTGACCAATCCTCTCTTTGACAGAACTTCTAGACATCGTTAATATTGCAAATAATAATATTAATAACTTTGTCGTCTCAATTATTGATTTAATAATATATAAAATATTGATAATAATTGAATCAAATAACGTGAGATACTATGCAGCAATTACTATAGCAATAATTGAACAAAACTGAGTGACTTCTCACGTAAGCCTCAATAATCAATACCGTGTGCTACTATGAAATCACGCGTATTACTGTACTTTTACTATCGAGTAGTTCAACAGTTTTAACATTAAAACTTCTGCCGTTATTTTCATAAAAATATTTTTGTCGTTTTTTCAATCCGATAATAATTTCGTTGTGGGGTCCACCAATGATTGTACCATCGTACAGATATTCCCTGCTAAAAAGAATATTCCTCGACCAATCAAATATTATATAACAACTTGCGTACTTTGTAAAGTTTATAAATATTACCCACAACTATAACATTATCTCAAATCCACACCATAACTTTGAAAAAAATAGAGAAAATTAAATTTTTATTTGTAAAATTTGGGATTTTATAATCTCCCCTCCTTATGAAATTTTTCCCTTGAAATTTACGTACGTACCTGGTATGCCGAACAAATAAGGACACTTCGTCATATTCTAACTCTTGAGGTATAACCTTTGAGCGTACAATATATTTCAAGATATTAACAGGTACATCTTCATACGCTAAATTATCCGCTATCTCGTCTGGTTCTAAATTAATAACGTGGTTCGGGTCGTCCACATATATACGTAACATCGATACGTTAAAAAACATTATGAACACGCAATATAATTGGCGGTAAAACGAGTCTATAAGCCACAGTTCCTACTCGATTGAGGATTTCAAATGGGCCAATTAAATCGAGGTTTGAGATTTCCTCTCAAAGAACTCTTGCTTTTAAAATAACGCCTCTTGAACCTTCTTCTTCGTATTCATAAGCTCCTGGTCTGTAGCTTTAGTAGCTTTAACATTATTGACTAAAGTCGGTTCTAATCATATATTCGTTATCTTCACATAGGTTCGTATATTCGCACTCGTAAACGCATACGGATCTTCTACTCAACGCGTCAGCTACCACGTTCGCTTTTCCACGATGGTATTTAATGGTATTATTATAATATTTAACAGCTCGAGCCAACGTCTTTGGCACATGTTACATTCGTTTTAGTTGAAGAAATATTTAAGGGTTTTAAAAATGGGGTTTTATACTGGGGTCAATACAAAATTTGATTTCACGCTCTAGGGTAGGCCAAGAAATGTTCAGGAATACATCAAGAAATTTATTAACGATAGAAATATCATTCAAAACTCTGACCCTCATCCAAGACTTGGATAGCACGTCACAGTGATACCTATCAACTTGCCACCGTTAATCATGACGTCCCCTGCGGAAAGTCTGGCTTAGGTGCATTCCACACAAGGAAGTCACCAATGAAAGGATCGGGACTCTTTACTTATGGCTTGATATGACAATGATTGACTTTAGTGGTTTGATTGCTTGAATTCGCATAACAGGTTGGTTAGGAATATGAAATCTAACAACCTTACGAAAATAATCAATTTTGGCATGATGAGTAATTAACCAATCGATTCCCAATCGATTCCTAAAATCACATCAAAGGCAGGTATTTTTAAAGAGTTAAGATCGACAGGTAACGTGAAAGTGTCGATTTGAATCAACAAGATTTATCAACAGTGGAGGTAACGAAGGTTTCTCCCAACAGAGTTTCAACTGATAAATCAAAGTCTAATTTCTCCAGAGTCAAATTTAAACATTGAGCGTAAGTAGGAGAAATAAAAGAGTGGGTAAAACTGGTATCGAATAAGGTATAGACTTCGCAATAGTTTATAATTAACTTACCCGTGATAACTTCGTTCGAGTTCTTCGACAAACACTCTCACTTAAACTACTGGCTTTGACTTGTCTGAGACATCCTTTGGTGTCACCATCCCAGCTGGACTTGACTTCACTATAAGACAAAATCAAGCTAGGTGAACTTCTCTTCCTCAATTAAAACATACTTTGGATTGTTACATGCATAGGTTTAGATTTTGATGTGTCCCTCCCCGTCCAAGATTTTAAACATACGAATGGGTGGTCATTCTTCTTCCCCGGAAACAAGTCTTTGGTATTCTTTGTCTTTCCATCATTATCGACCCTTCTTCTTAAAATTTTCACTTCTATTATCTTGGCCATGATTACCAAAGTGAAGTGGTTACCATTCTTGAATGATAATTTCCCCGATGGTTATCATTGTTCGATGGCCGCTACCACCGGGTATGATTATTATCGTGTTGTTGGTTGTTACCTTTTGGTTGTGCTGACTCATTATCGCGCTCCACTAACTGAGCCCTATTCACAAATCTGAATATAAACAAAGTTTGTGAGAAATGAGGTATTGATGTATATCAGGTTTCAAATCTCTTAGAAGCATTCGTGTCATTCTCTCCTCATTATTGACCAAATGGCATGCAAATCGGGATAACTCCACAAATTTAGCCTCATATTGTGACACGATCATATTGTTTTACTCCAACTTGATGAATTCCACCTCCTTCATATGTCGAATACTTTCGGGAAAGTACTTATCGTTAAACAGCTCTTGGAACTTCTCCCAAGACATCTTGAGTGCGTCAGGCTGGGTACGCTTTACAGATTCCCATCAGTAATCTACCACTTCATGCAACATAAAGGTGGCGAAGGGAACCTTTTGCTCCTTGGAGCATCCTAATACATCAAATATTTTGGTAATCTGCTTTATTCACGTCTCTACCTTAAGTGGTTCTGGCTTTCCCAAAAACTCCGGTTGTCCCAGCTCCTTGAACTACTTAGCGGTGACCGATCATGGGTTGCCATTATTTCCACCTATATTTCGAACAGGAGTCTCTCTTGCCTGATGTTGCATGAATTGCATAAAGCCTTTGAACATCCCATCGTTCATAATTTGATCGGTGTTGTTATTTACCTGAGGATTATTGTCTTCCTGTTGCACATTATCCTGGGTATTGATCGTTGGTTACTCAACGGTCTCATGTGCTTCATTGTTGATCTTAACATTTTTAGATGCCATTTTCAAACACTGTCACAAAACAAGGGTTAATTAATATATCACATATTATCCCTATACTCTGACCGACCAATTAAATACCAAATAAACTTAGGTAGGTCATACTAGCGAAGGAATTCCCCATCTCTCCCCTCCTAGTTCTTGTCTCACATCTCAGCCATGGATCATATCCCTAAGCTCTGATACCAACTGTGACGCCTCCAAAATAGGTATACATAACCTATTCTGAGTCGCCAAATATATGGTACAAAATATAAATACAATCTTAAATATACAACATAAGTTGTGAGTTTTAATACAAATATTGTCTTCTAGACAGTATTCAAACTCAAAATAAGTCCTCAATACATTTATTATCACACTATTTCATAGAATAGTGAGGACTACTAATACTATCATCCGGACCGCCACTGCTCCCCCCAGACTAGTCCTCTCATGTTCTCATTTCCTGAAGAGAATAATGAAAGCAAAAGGGTGAGCTCAACTAGCCCAGTAAGATATACTATGACTAAGATAATGCAGAATAAATTATCTTTAGCCTTTAACAGTGTTAAACTGATACAATATAACAAACATCAAGTTTAACTGCAGTGGAACAAGCAATCAATTAGAAGAGTCAAGTAGAGAATAAAATCTATTATCTTCTGTGATTTAAAAAGGTTTTTCATCACTTTTATCGCTGAGATTCGGCTTAATAAATAATCCACATCATCCCTATACTACGGCCAATGATATTCATTAGTATCATGACCACAATTTATCCATGCACTACGGGCCAATGATATTCGTGTTTTCATTAATGGTCATGATCATGCCAACAACTGTCCATCAATGGACTACGGGCCAATGAGGATTTTTTTACCACATCATTTGTAACTTTACGGTCATGATTATACCGAATAATTCCTGGTCATAATCATACCAAGTCCATCTATGCACTACAGGTCACAAATGACTTTTAACATAATATAAACATGAGGATGATGACAATGACATAATAATTCAATAAAACAAGTTCAAGAATTAATTAATTTATTCAGGAATCAATTATGTCCAAATTGTCAACATGACAATCGCTTTAAGGAGTAAAATTCAAAATGCTCGTAAGAATATTTCCATGAAAACATACTAGATGAAGCAAAAATATCAAGGATATTCAACTAATTTCATGGAGTATAGAAGCCAAAATTTTAACCAAATGAGTATCATAGAATATATGAAACTGCAATGGATTTTCACCGCCATGCAGAATCCACGCCGATGCATCATTTCCACAATTTAATAAGAAATGAATACGAAGGGTCATTCACCATGCATGTGGTAATACATATAGACAGGTTATTCTAACAGAATAATAAATAATGGAATAACAGAAGAATTCACCATACATGCGATAATCGCATGCATGAAAGTTATTCCAATGTAATAATAACTAATGGAACCCGTCATGCGTAACGCATAGACAAGATATTCCAATGTAATAATAAATAATGGAACCAGTCATGCGTAAACGCACGCATGTGATATTTCCAACATAATTATAAATAATGGAACTAGGTCACGCAGAAAGCATTGCATAGGATATTCCAATGTAATAATAAATAATGGAACCAGTCATGCATAAACGCATGCACAAGATATTCAAATGTAATAATAAATAATGGAAGCGTGCCATGCGTAAACGCATTGCATGTGATATTCCAATGTAATAAAAAGAATGGAATACTAAAATACATAACTTTATAAAAAGTATTCTGTTTTATATAAAAAGATTTTACTATAAAAATACTATGCAGGCATTATACAAACACTATGCATAATAAAATATAATATATTCTATTTATAATCAAATAAAACAAAACATTATAAAAAGTTTTCTATTTTATATAAAAAGTTTTCTGTTTTATTATATTTATAATAATAATAAAACAAAACTTATCACCTTTATTATAATTCACAATATTAATCGACTCGAGTCATTCCTGTGAAAGAGGGGCTTTCCGAAGGATTTCTCCCTATTGATGCGCAATTAGGTGACCAAACCTCTCCTTGACAGAACTTCTAGACATCGTTAATATTGCAAATAATAATATGAATAACTTTATCCTCTCAATTATTGATTTAATAATATTTAAAATATTGACAATAATTGAATCAAATAACGTGAGATACTATGCATCAATTACTGTAGTAATAATTGAACAAAACTGAGTGACTTCTCACGTAAGCATTAATAATTAATACTGTTTGCTTCTATGAAACCACGTGTATTACTGTACTTTTACTACCGGGTAGTTCAATAGTTTTAATGGTAAAACTTCTGTCGTTATTTTAATAAAAATATTTTTGTCGTTTTCTCAATTTGATAATAATTCTGTTGTGGGGTCCACCAATTATTGTACCATCGTACGGATATTCCCCGATAAAAAGAATATTCTCCTACCAATCAAATATTATATAACAACTTGCGTACTTTGCAAAATTTATAAATATTACCCACAACTATAACATTATCTCAAATCCACACCATAACTTTGAAAAAAATATTTCGAGAAAATTAAATCTTTATTTATGAAATTTGGGATTTTACACAATAGGTGATATCTGTCTTGTACCCATTGGTCTTCATCTAGCTGAGCGTCCATCAACACTCTGAGGGATTCTATTTCCACCTCTATTAGGGAGTATTTCTTCCATTCCATAGACTAATGAGTAGGGGTTGCCCTAGTGGAAGTACGCATTGAAGTTCTGTACGCTAATAAAGTCAGAGGCAAGAGGTCAGGCCATCCTTTGTGATTGGCAGACATCTTCTACATGATCTTCTTGATATTTTTATTAGCCTCTTCAACAACACCATTCATCTTTGGACGGTAGATGACGGAGTTAAGGTGTTTGATGTGGAATTTGCTGCATAACTCCTCCATCATTTTGTTGTTGAGGTTCTTAGTATTGTCTGACATAATTACCTCTGGTTATCCATATCGACAAATGACATTGTTTCTGATGAAAGCAATGATGACTTCTTTGGTAACCCTAGAGAAGGAGGCAACTCATATCCACTTGGTGAAGTAGTAGATCATGGTGAAGATAAACCGATGTCCATTACTGGCTTTGGGCTCGATGGGCCCGATCATGTCGATTCCCCAAATTGAGAAGAGCCATGGCAAACTCATATTGTTGAGTTCCCTTGGAGGGGCATGGATTGCATTTCCATGCATTTGGCATTGATAGCACCTCTTGACTTGATCATTACAGTCAGCTTTAAGCGTAAGCCAGTAATGCCCTATTCTGAGGATCTTCTTAACAAGTAAGGGTCCGCTCATGTGGGGGCCACATACTCCACCATAGATTTCATCCATGAGCCTCTGAGCTTGGTCTTTGTCCAAACATCTAAGGAGTCCTAATCCTACATCTCTTTTGTAGAGTGCATCTCCGCTCAGGTAGAATTCAATAGCCATTCGATGGATCCGCCTTTTTTCAGTTGGGCTTACCTCAGCGGGTGTAGATCTATCTCCCAAATACTCCTTGATATGCTGATATCAAGGGTGTTGGATGGAAGGTAGCTCATCTGATACTTCTCCAATGTAATTCCTATAGGCTGGAGCCTTTTGTAGGGAAACTAGGATGCTTGGCATGTTTTCCTTGTCTTATATGTTGATCAAGGAGGCCAAAGTTTCTAGCACATCCGTAAAATCATTCCTACTCCAACAAATGTAGCTCTTTGGTTTGATAGATTCCCGTGGTTTATTTCATTACCAACTCTGAATCCCCAAAGACAGTTAACCATCTGATACCCATTAATTGGGCAAGTTTAAGCCCCATAATATAGCCTTCATACTCGGCTGTGTTGTTGGTGCTAACAAATTGAAATTTGACGGCGATGAGATACTGCTCCCCCGTACCAGATACTAGAACTGCTCCAGCTCCAGAACCTTCCATGTTAACAGCTCCATCAAAATACATTTTCCATGTATGGCATACATTGTACTGATGGTGTTGATGAATTTGACCCCATCATCGGGGAAGTATGTTTCTAAGGGTTTGTAATCCCATGCGGATGCGGTGGCCAGTTGATCCTCAATTCCTTGTCCTTTGATGGACTTTTGCGTCACGTGGACGATGTTAAATTATTGTCGAATCAACTGCCATCTGGACAGTTGACAATTCAGTATGGGCTTACTGAACACGTATTTGAGAGGATCCACGCGGGATATGAGATGGGTTATGTGACCATGAAGGTAGTGATGTAACCTCATGGAAGCCCATGCTAAAGCACAACAAGTCTTCTCAATCAGAGTGTACTTGTGTTCACTGCTGGTGAATCTTTTGCTAAGGTAATAGATAGCTCGCTCTTGGCCTTTATCGTCCTTCTGTCCCAACATGCAGTCCATAGCATTATCATTAATGGACAGGTACATGAACAGGGGAACATCATCCCTGGGAGGTACCAAAATAGGAGCGTTAACCAACTGCTCTTTGATTGTAAAGAAGGCTTTCTGACACTCATCATTCCATTTCATGGAGGAGTTCTTCCTTAACAGCTTGAAGATGGGCTCACGGGTTGCTGTGAGTTGAGAAATAAACTTGCTAATGAAGTTGATTCTTCCCAAAAATCCCCATATTTCCTTCTTTGTCCAAGGAATGGGCATTTCCTTGATGGCCTGGATTTTGGTGGGATCTAGCTCAATCCCTTTGTGGCTGACTAGGAAACCTAGCAACTTTTTTGATTTAATGCCAAAGGCGCACTTGGCTAGATTCAACTTCAAGTTATACTTACACAACCTGTTGAAAAGCTTTCTGAGATAGTCTAAGTGGTTTTCCTCCCTTTAGAACTTGACAATGATGTCATCCACGTAGATCGCTATCTCTTTTTGCATTAAGTCGTGGAAAAGAGCCATCATAGCTCAATGATAGGTTGCTCCGACATTGATGAGGCCGAATGACAACCTTCTATAACAAAAGGTTCCCCAAGGAGTGATGAAAGTAGTTTTCTCACGATCATCCTCAGCAACCATAATCTTATGATACCCCGCACAGCAATCCATAAAGGAGTACATGTCGTATTAAGTAGTATTGTCAATGAGAATGTGGATAAATAGCACGGGAAAGCTATCCTTAAGGCAAGCTTTGCTCAGATCCTGGTAATCCACGCAAACTCACACCATTCCTCTTGGTTTAGGCACAGGGACTATGTTTGATAGCCATTCAGGGTATGTAGACACCATGATGATGCCTGCTTGAAATTGTTTCACAATTTCTTCATTAACCTTTAAACTCCACTCAGGTTTCAATTGCCTGAGCTTCTGCCTGACTGGCTTGAATCCCTTTTTAATAGGAAGGCAATGAAGGATAATGTCAGTGGATAAACCCACTATGTCTTTATGAGACCATGCAAACACATCCTGGAATTGGGTTAGTTGCGCAACCATGTCAATTCGTTGGTTTGGAGTGAGTTCTGAACCAATCTGGATTAGCTTAGGGTTTTCTAAGGTTCCGAGATTGAAAGAAATGGTCTAATCAAGGTTAGGTTAAGGTTTGTCTTCGACCCATTACTTGATCTCCTGAGGTGTCTCAATGTCCTCTTGTATTTCCATCACGTCTGAGTACAACTTTTCATTAAAGTTACAGTCCTTGTGGAGAAAAGGTACCTCATCAGCAAGTACATGCACATCTAAATTAAGAGTCCTGAAACAAAATATGCTTTCAGTTAATATATGAAACTGTTCAATCATACAAAGTGTTAGCATGTACTAATAAAACAACTGCTAATATTGTATAGAAAAGTAAGCAGTTAAAGTTATCTATAGGGCAGATGGATTTTTCTGTCCATTTTACCCTCGTCAACCAATGCATGGAGTGATGTTCCAATTGTCAAAGATAAAGTCTTGATGGACTACAGTGATGGAGGGGATATCATATTCCTCCTCTTCCCTAATGATGACCATGATATCTCGACAATCATCGTCTAGGGTGTATCTGTTTGTATGTTCATCATGGATAATGATGCATATGCCTGACATCATCAGGGCGTTGTCTTGTTTACATTTTCGTTCCCTCTCTTCCACTTCGGGATCAGGAATCATGACCTTTTTTGCATTAACCAGTACTGGGTTGGGAAATAGCATAGCCATAATATGGGCTGGAACCTTTACCGGAGACTGTATCAGCTCAGGAGTTGCAGGTGAAGAAATCGTCGTGTGGCTGAAGTTAAAAGAATCTGTTTGTGCTTATGAGGATTCCTGTGACTGGAGCTAGCAGAATAGCCTAATCCAGTTGTCCCTATTTGACTGGGCACTTGAATTGGGTACTTAATACCCTGATGCTCTTAGCCCAACCCTTGTCCAAGTTGATGACCCAATGACATCATCTCTTGAGTGTTTGACATAACCTCGGCAAAAATCTTGGGTGTGAGAGGTGGTACCGCAATGGGATGATAATGAGTGTTGCTCACCTCCAGGGCATGGAAACTGACCGACTCAATTTCTGAATTGAAGCTGATTAGTGGTGTATCACTTTGTTCCGGACATTCTGGCTCAGCATTAACAATGACTAGGCTATTGTTGATAATGTACTTGAGTTGCTGATGAAGAGTGGAAGGGACAACTCCAGCCATATGAATCCATAGTTTTCCCAACAACATGTTATATCTTGCGGCTATTTTGAGCACATGAAAGGATACATTGAATGTATGTGAACCAATCTCCACTGGTAATTCAATTACTCTAATGACGTTTCGTCGGGATCCATCAAAAACTTTGATAATCATATGGTTACTTTTGATCTTTTTGGGGTTGATGTTCATCTTCTCCAAGGTAGCTTAAGGACAGATATTCAGAGATAAACCTCCATCAATCAATAGTCCTCTAACCATGTATCTGGAGGATAAAACTGCTATGTGCAACGACTTGCAATGACCGGTCCCTTCAGTGGGTATGTTGTCATCAGTGAAAGATATCACAATGTTGTTGAAAATGTGATCAACTAGATGTTGGAAATTTTCCACATCCACTGATTTCGGTAAATGGGCTTCTTCCAAGACCCTTAGAAATATCTTCCTGTGATCTTCAAAAGTGAAAACCAAGTCCAATATGGAAAATTGCTGTGGAGCTTTTTTCAAGCTCAAAACCACTTTGGCTTCATTATGGCCCATAGTACGGAGGAACTCTTCAATCTTCTCCATGGGAACTTTCCCATTTGATTTGATGGCGGGTTTCATCACCCAAAGGGGAAGATCCTTCAGCCTGCCCATAATTCCATGGGACTTTTTTCAAGTTGACAACAGGATACTGGGGTCTGAATGGTAAGTTAATTGGCTCTGGTGCAGCCACTTTCAAAGGATTGTCAGCTCCTTTGAGTTGAATTGCTTGTATTGTGAGTGGTCTGGCAGCCAAATCATCCTCAACGGAGATAACTGCTACGCCATCCTTCCATTTTGTAGGACATGTGTTCCCACTCTCAAGTAACAAAGTGTCATCGTCTGCCATTTGCAGGACACCGCTATCAATTAAATTTTGAATGAGGTGGCGGAGTGCCCAACATTCTTCTGTGCTGTGACCGAGAGAGTAAGAGTGATATTGGCACATTCCCTCTGAATTAAACCGTCTGGAACGGGGATTGATCGGAGGTAGAAGGGATGTAATTCTTCCTTCATTGATCAACATTTGAAATATCTCCTCCATAGGTTGGCCAAGATATGTAAATTCCCGTTTGTTGGCAAAATCCTGACGGGCTTTGGCACTTTCTCTTTTTTGCAACTTTATTGTGATGCCCCCAAAATAGGTATATATCACCTATTCTGAGTCGCCAAATACATGGTACAGAATACAAATACAATCTTAATTATACAACTGTAGTGTAAAATACGACACAACAAATGCTGTGAGTTTTAATACAGATATTGTCATCTAAACAATATCCACACTCAATGGAGTCCTCATTACATTTATTGTCACACTATTTAACAGAAAAGTGAGGACTACTAATACTATCATCTAGACCATCACTCCGTTCCCCGACTCGTCCTAGCTATATTGTCATTTCCTGAAGAGAACAGTGAAAGAAATGGTGAGCTCAACTAGCCCAGTAAGAAATATTATGACTAAGATAATGCAGAATAAATTATCATTAGTCTTCAACAATGTTAAACTGAAAAAATATAATAGACATCAAGTTTAACTGCTGCGGAACAAGCAATCCATTAAAAGAGTAAAGTAGAGAATAAAATCTACTATCTTTTACGATTTAAAAGGTTTTTTATCACCTTTTATCGCTGGGACTTAGCTTAATAAATAACCCACATTATCCCTGCACTACGGCCAAAGATATTCATTAGTATCACGACATCAAATTATCCATGCACTACGGGCCAAGGATATTCATGTATTCATCAATGGTCATGATCACGCCAATAACTGTCCATCAATGCACTACAGACCAATGAAGACTTTAACCATATTATTTGTAACATTACGGTCATGATTACACCGAATAATCCCTGGTAATAATATACCAAGTCCATCTATGCACTACAGGCCACAGATGACTTTCAAAAAAATATAAACATGAGGATGATGACAATGATATAAGAATTTAATAAAACAAGTTCAAGAATTAATTTATTCAGGAACTAATAACGTCCAAATTGTCAACATGATACTTCTTTATAGAGTAAAAAAATTCAAGAATGCTCAGAAGAATATTTCCATGGAAAGATACTGGATGAAGCGCAAATATCAAGGATATTCCACTAATTTCATAGAGTATAGAAGTTCAAACGTTAATCAACTAAGTAAAATAAAGAATGGAATAACAAAAGAAATCACCATGCATGTGGTACTTCGCATAGATAGGTTATTCCAACAGAATAATAAATAACGGAACCAAGTCAAAGTAAATTAAGACCGGCGGTGATGTTCCAACGTAACAATAAAGAATGGAATAACAATGAAATCACCATGCATGCGGTGATTGCATTGACAAAGTTATTCCAACAAAATACTAAATAACGGAACTGTGTCAAAGTAAATTGCATGCAAGCGTGATGTTCCAACAGTAATAATAAAGACGGAACCCAGTCCCACAGTAAATGCATGTATGTGATATTCCAATGTAATAATAAAGATTTTAACTAGGTCCAACAGAAACGCATTGCATGTGATATTCCAAATGTAATAATAAAGAATAGAATAAAAGAAGAATTTCACCAAGTATAGGGTAGCTCAAGATACTGAGTTATTCCAATGTAATAATAAAGAATGGAATAATAGAAGTTCTCTTCATGAATACAAAAGAAATAATACCCCTTACCTTAAGAATAAGAGTACCGAATATATGAGTAGTGAAGTAGCGAGTATCATTTTCTTCTTTCTCTCTACGCTTTATATCTCTAGAGTTTCAAAGAATTAAGTAAAAATAATGAAGGAATGAGCTTCTATTTATAGAAGAATGGACTGCATAGTAACTAACTCATGAACGGTCCAGATTGATTTACTTTTAATCGGACGATCCATATTTAAAGAAAAATCTTTTAAATAAAATATAATATATTCTATTTATAATCTAATAAAACGAATAACTTTATAAAAGTATTCTATTTTATATAAAAAGATTTTACTATGCAAACACTATGCAGGCACTATGCAAACACTATGCATAATAAAATATAATATATTTTAATTATTGTCTAATTAAATAGATAACTTTATAAAAGTATTCTATTTTATATAAAAAGGTTTTACTATTAGCCTAATAAAACGAATAACTTTTTAAAAGTATTATGTTTTATATAAAAGCTTTTCCATTTTATTACATTAATAATACTAATAAAACAAAACTTCATCATCATTATTATTATTCACACTATTGATCGACCAATGTCGTTCTCGTGAAAGAGGGGCTTTCCATAAAGGATTTCTCCTATCAGTAGCCTTGAATTAGGTGACCAAACCTCTCCTCGCGTAACTTCTAGACATCGTTAATATTGCAAATAATAATATTAATAACTCTATCATCTCAATTATTGATTTAATAATATATAAAATATCGATAATAATTGAATAAAATCGAATGACTTCTCACGTAAGTATCAATAATCAATACCGGTATGCTACTATGCAACCACGCCAGACATCAGACTTTACTACCGAGTAGTTCAACTGTATTAACGGTAAAACTTCTGCCGTTATTTTCAATAAAATATTTTTGTCGTTTTCTCAATCTGACAATAATTCTGTTGTGGGGTCCACCAATGATTGTGTCGTCGTACGAATATTCCCTATTAAAATAAATATTCCCATACCAATCGAATATTATATAACAACTTGCGTACTTTGCAAAATTTATTAATATTACCCACAACTATAACATTATATCAAATTTATTCCATAATATTCAAAAATGATATTTATAGAAAATTCATTTTTATTCATAAAAAGTTGGGGTCTTACATTTATCCTCCAGTGTTTCACTTTTTGAAGGCGAGGATGGAATATTCATGACAAAAGGAAGGAGACTAGCATGGTCCTGAATGATTAATCATAGCGTGACTTGGTGTCACGAATCACAAGTTACGCTTAAATGATCTACTTGTTTACAAAGAGCCTTATCTTTTGCTCCATCATAAACTGGAACTGCGCATAATCCCATCTATCAGCACCGTCTTTGCTGGTCTGGGAAGATTCAACAACGTAATTGGAACTTTGTCCACTTCTCCAATTAATCATATTGACCTCTCCTTCTTTGTGTTGAGGAAGAGGATTGTCTTGCACATGAGGTTGGTCGGGTTTAGTCACGAAAATCTCCCCATTGTCGATTAAGTCCTGGATCTTGTGTTTCAAGGCCCAACAATCTTAACTGTCATGTCCAGGTGCCCTGGCATGATAAGAACACTTCCGAGTAGCATTAAAATCCTTCCCATTTGGGTTGGCTGGTGGAAGAAGATGTGTAATTTTCTTCTGAGTGGTCAGAAGAGTAAGGGTGTGAACACTCGGGGCGCCTCGACTTCTCCACCTTTAGGCAATGGAGGGTTTGAGGACTGTGCTTGCAAGGGGAGTAGTTTCTCCTCCGGATATGCATATTCTGAACCTTTTTGACCTTGTAGTATTAAGGAAACATCTTCCTTTTTTTTTTATGGACCTTCCGGGGTCAAGTTTCCATAAGTTCCAGATCGGATGTGCTTTCGTGAATCGCTTTAAGAGCGGCTAGGTCTTAAATCTTTCATGACTTCAATCCCATCTCGGGCCATTTCTCCGTGTTTGATTATTTCGAAAATGGCTTGCCAATGACAGCTAAGACTCTTTCATAGAAAGGAGATTCTTATATGTCTATGAAGGTCATGACCATTTTTGATTTCGTCATGGAAGGAATAACTTGAGCAACAAGGAGCCTCCACCTTTGAGAATACTCTCTAAAAGACTCAGTAGACTGTTTCTTGATCTTGGTAATCTGCACCGGTCCAAGAGCCATATGAGATTGAAAGCTATCTTCGAGTGAGGACTGACATGAGCTAGTTCCTCCCAGCTATGGATCTTTGAGTTGTCTAATCTGGTATACCACGATCGGGCTTCTCCAGTAAGACTCTTCTGGAACAGCTGCATTCTGAGCTTCTCTTCCTTTGCATAAGATCCAAGTTCTCCGATAAATATCTTCAAATGTGTGTAAGGATCTCCTAACTCATCGTACTTTTCAAAGTCAGGAGTTTTGAACTTCTTTGGATAATGCACACCAGGGAATATACAAAGGTCAGCATATGAAACACTCCCGTGTGTTCTAATCCCTTTGATAGGATGGATGGTTTCCTCCATTTGAAGGACTTTTTTCTTGATATCACCGATGTCTGGATCTTCTTTAAGATGGGTGTTTTCAGGAATTTTGTTGGTCGTATCCAACTGCAGTTCATGATTTATTTTATCTTAATCTTGTGCTCCTCCTTGTGTAGAGGATTCTGTATGTATGAGTATTCGCGAACCCTGAGTAGATTGGTGTAGTTCTTTAAGAAGAACAACCAAATCTGTAATTTGCTTGCTTAATCCATCAAACTCTTCTCGTGAGACAGGAGAAGGATTAGACTGGTCAGACGAAGACATAGTTGGCTCTAGGCTCGTGGCCTTTTTGGATTTTGAGCGAATAATATGCCCAATTGTTTCCCTACAAAAATTTATGTAGTTTAGTCTTAGGGAATGTATAAATGTTTACATGTTATCATAATGTGTACATTTTAGGAATATTATCCTACAAAATGGGTGTCATTTGATAGCATATCATGCATGTGCAAATATTCTTCATATTTTCAACTACATATAGATGAACATGGAATAAAATTACAAGTAATTAAAAATGGAAAGCATGAAGAGACTTTCCCCCAGGTTTGGTTTATCAGAGGCTGACCTATCTTAGGTTACACTCGCGGCTTTTTGGCATGAAGGTTCCCAGATTATCGCAATCTACTTGATGGGAAGTTAATCCGGTATTTCAAATGGAGCGAATTTGGGTGGTGCCTTTCCTGAGCCTCGTTGGAATTAGTCTTCAGTCTAGAAATCAAACACCGACAGGATAGCCTCCTGGTGGAGGAAAAACATAACATACATTCATATACAATGTGTCTCACCATTTATGAAAATGATGACATGTGCGAAGCACTAATATCACATATAGATATTTTGCAGTGCAGTAAAAAATGAATTCGTACACATTCATCAAAAATGTAAATGCAACATTCACACAGAAGCATATAACTGTTTTGAAAAGCTTGTAGTAGCGGCTTAAGCCCCTTACTGGAGTCCCCAACAGAGTCGCCAACTGTTGACGTTAGAAATTTTATTTGTCCCTTTTCTGTTCTTGTTCTTTGGTGTTCTCATGTTTTGTGTGATTTGTTTGAAAAAATAAGTGAAAAAGGTCCGACATGTATATGTTTACGATTTGACTGTAAGAGTCTCTAGTTGGTGTTTTTAACTGGTTGGACCAACACAACCGAGAAAAGATTTGCACATTGACCCAAAAATGTGACACATCTAAACGAGTCTGTGAAACCAAGATTCATTTGGGTTCGGGGGCTTGATTATGCGTAGCGAAGGTGTTAG